>VYZU01027715.1:11683-77100 GCA_013401355.1 Ceyx cyanopectus
GGGGTGGGGTGCCCGGGCTCGGGCGGCGGCGCGGGGCTCGGAGCTCTGGGGCGCGGCGGGGAGCGGGGCCCCGGGAGGCGGCAGCCGGGGAGGGTCCCGGTGTGGCCGGGTCGGGAAGGAGAGAGGCGGTCGCACGAAGGGCCGTGAGCGACGGGCGGGTTCGCAGGAGCGAGAGCCGCAGCCCAGGTGAAGGGTACGGAGACAGGGACCTGTGCCCGCAGCCGGAACAAAGGAGCCGCTCGCAGTGTCTTTAGCAGGAGGTGGAAGAAAGAAAGGGGAAAAAAGGGGGGAAAGGGGGGATCCCGGGAAAGAGTGAAAGGGAGAAAGAGAGAAAAAAAGGACAAAGAAAGCCAGCGTCGATAGGTGAGCATGCTGTAGATTTGCTCATCGTGCCGATTTCCCCTGCAATTCCATCCTAGGTTTTCGTCTCTTACACACCTTTGGAAGGAGCTCACTATGACAGGGCAGAGTCTGAGGGCTTTATCTGAAGCGAATTTTGAAGACAATGAGATCAGCATCAACGTTGGAGGCTTTAAGAAAAAGATGAGATCCAACACGTTACTAAGGTTCCCCGAGACCAGGCTGGGCAAACTGCTGAGCTGCCACTCAAAGGAGTCGATACTGGAGCTCTGTGATGACTATGATGACACCAAAAATGAGTTTTATTTCGACAGGAATCCTGAGCTCTTCCCTTACGTGCTACATTTTTATAACACCGGCAAGCTCCATGTGATGGGGGAACTCTGCGTGTTCTCTTTCAGCCAGGAGATTGAATACTGGGGAATCAACGAGTTCTTTATAGATTCCTGCTGCAGTTACAGCTACCATGGGAGAAAAATGGAGCCGGACCAAGAGAAATGGGAGGAACAAAGTGACCAGGAAAGTACCACCTCTTCCTTTGATGAGATTTTGGCGTTCTACAACGACGCCTCGAAGTTTGACAAGCAGCCCTTTGGGAACGTCAGGAGGCAGCTCTGGCTCGCTCTGGATAACCCTGGCTACTCGGTCTTGAGCCGAATCTTCAGCGTCCTGTCCATCGTGGTGGTGCTGGGCTCCATTGTGACCATGTGCCTGAACAGCCTCCCAGACTTCCAGATTGCTGACAGCAGTGGCAACCCCGAGGAAGACCCTCGCTTTGAAATCGTGGAACATTTTGGTATTGCATGGTTCACTTTTGAACTGGTGGCGAGATTCGCAGTAGCCCCCGACTTCCTCAAGTTTTTCAAGCATGCCCTCAATTTGATTGACCTGATGTCTATCCTTCCCTTTTATATTACCTTAATTGTCAACTTGGTGGTGGAAAGCAGCCCGACCTTGGCCAATTTAGGCAGGGTTGCACAAGTGCTGAGACTCATGAGGATCTTTCGCATCTTAAAGCTCGCTAGACATTCCACAGGTCTCAGGTCTCTCGGAGCCACCTTGAAATACAGCTACAGAGAGGTGGGGCTTCTTTTACTTTACCTCTCTGTCGGCATCTCCATTTTCTCAGTAGTGGCTTACACCATTGAGAAAGAAGAGAACGAGGGGCTAGCCACCATCCCTGCTTGTTGGTGGTGGGCTACTGTCAGCATGACCACGGTCGGCTACGGGGACGTTGTGCCTGGGAGCACCGCTGGCAAGTTGACAGCATCTGCATGCATCTTAGCTGGTATCCTAGTGGTAGTGCTGCCCATTACGCTGATTTTCAACAAATTCTCCCACTTCTATAGGCGTCAGAAGCAGTTAGAGAGTGCCATGAGAAGCTGTGATTTTGGGGATGGCATAAAGGAAGTTCCATCGGTCAACTTAAGGGACTACTATGCGTATAAAGTCAAATCCCTTATGGCCAGTCTTACCAACATGAGCAGGAGCACCCCCAGTGAGCTGAGCCTGAACGATTCACTGCATTAGTGTGCAAGTCTGACAGCAGTTTGCATGAGAGCTGTGAAGAGCTATGTTTGTAAATGTTCTCCTATTTGTCTTTCTTCTCCTAGAGGATAGCGTTGCTGACACTGCACTAACTTTGCACTTGAGAAACTAAAGACATTTCTATTATGAGTTGGGAGTTTGCACATTTTCCTTCCGTCTCATAGGTACTGAATGCTGACTCTTCCACAGCAGTGTTCCCACTCCCCTGCCATTAGTGCTAGCTCTGCAGTGGTGCTCTGTTGCTTGGTGCATTTCCTCATCCAAGCAGAGAAACGAAGGTTTGCAAGAGGAATCAACATTTTCATCTGTCATGTGAGTGATGCCAAAAACATCACCTATCCCCTCTGCTGCTGCCTCTAGTAGTGTAGGACTTCCCATGCCTTTCACAGCAGTTTCCAACAATCACCTGGCAGTCACTCACAGGGGAACACCCTTCCCCACCTTTCTGACTGGTCATTGGGATGGTGGTGTGTCTGAAAACACCTCAGAGACTCACATTTCAATGCAAGTTGGCTTACTCTTGAGCATCTGTGTTAAAAACTGGGTGTTCTTGTTCTGAAATGTTACATATGGCAACCTTTTTCAGAAGCTCCTAACCATAAACCTACCTCTGCTTCCAAGATTAGGTTAATACTGAGCTCTCTCTAGAAGCCCACCCCTCATTTTTAGCTAGATCCATATTTAAAGACATTTCCACGAGTGACTCTAGGAATGAAGAGCCATGAAGACATGTCAGGCTCCCATTTGCAGAGTGATCTGCAGGCAGCTTGGTTCCAGTGAAGCTGAAGATAGGCTGCATTTCAGCCTGTCAAAATGGTTCTGAGATTAGACACACAAAAACGTGGGTTTGCAGCAACTAGAAGCTCCAGTGAAAAACTTGGGACTCGTTTAATGAAGCAAAATATTCCCACATGAACAGTACAGGCAGCATTTTAGGAACTGACATTCATACACTGCAAAAAGACTAATTATAAAGATGCCATATGTGATGCTGAGATGTAAAAGCTAATTTTATCAGGAAAGCTTGAAAGCAGGTGTTGATGGCAGACGATTCCATTAAGCTTTCTGCCAAGGAAACTCTAAGGAAAAAAAGCCCTGTAAGTCACATTTTCCCTCAGAAAGAAGCTCAGGTTTTACAGCTAAGAATGAGCATGAGGGCTAAGAAAGGAACAGGGAGAGAAAATGAGCTTATTACTGCCCTCACTGTAGGCAGATGCTCCCACCTGCTTCTGTGACGTAGTTGGTTGAAATCCTTTCAAGGTATGGCTTTTCCATCCCACTTATTACATAGGTAATCAATTAATTAGTTCCAGTTAATTATTTTTAATTGGTTTGGGCTTACTTGTGAAGATGAGAGAGGGTCAGAAAATACATTCAAGCTAGCTAGAAGAGACATCAGAACACCCCACCTGTAACAGTCATGTTTGGAAGCCTGTGTTTGTATATCACAGCAAGGAGTGGCCCAGCTGGCAGAATAAAGAAAATATGGTACAAACAGCTATTCCCATTCTTTAGACTATCAGAGGTTGCTTTCTGGTCTGCAGTTTATTGATGATGTTGCTCTCTCAGCTCCACCTAAAAGCAGAGAGCTGAGCACCCAGGATCAGAGTCTGGCTTGCCCAGGGATCTGTCACAGCACACCCAGTGTGAGATCAGTTACACTCACCCTGTCCCCCCACACACCCACATTTCCTTTGCACACCCTCCCCCATGTCAGCTGGCAGTTGATTTAGGTCACTAAGGGTGAGGGAAACGGGTCCTTTTTAACTGTACCAGCTAAAACTCCTGGAGATTCCAACATAGCCTGCTCAAGCTACAAGTCATCATGGCTTGCTGGCCCTCAAGAGCTACAGACATCCCCCTGAAGGCAGATCCAGATAACCCAAATGAGATGTCCAGAGGTAAAAAGCAAGACTTTCAGGGCAGTTCTTTGAAGAGACCTGTAAACTTGCCAAAGAGGCAGAGATTCCCTCAGCTGCTGTTAGTTTAGCATCTCAGAGGCTGTATCCAGACTTTGCCACACAGCATTTCACTAACCTAGAGCTTACCTTACGTTCTAGATGTATTATTCTTCATAGGGCTGGTGCTCTGTCATTTCTGCAGATATTGAATGGAATGTATCCAAACTGCATTTCACTAAAGAAAATTAAATACCCCCAGGAATTATGACTTTCTTGTACTGGTTGAAAGGAATTTTCATGATTGCGTTTTTATACAAGTGCTTTGGATCAAAGACACTAAATAAATAAAGTACTGAAATTTAATATGTTCTTAGTATCATGACAACGACTTTACACAAGACACAGGAATTCTCTTCATAAACTTCACTAACTCCATGGTCAAAGTAGTCAGACTGTTGCTCCTCCCCCCTCTGGAAGAGCTCGTGCAACTTTCAGCATGATTTTATTAATGGCTGCTTGAGATCAGCTTGGTTTTTTTTGCTTCTCATGCCACCACTGTTCTTTAGAGAAAATATTTCATTTTCCTCTCAGCATTTGCATGCCTGGTGTATTTAGAGGCAGCAACTATATGCCTTTACATGCTTATTTTCACAGTATTACACCTGCCAAGCTTTTTTCTAGTTTTCTTGTTCATATTCCTCTGACCATCCTAGGGGATGGAGCCTTTTTTTCCCCTGCATTACTTCTGCTCAGATTGTTTGTTCCAGCCTTGTGCAGTATTGTGTCAGTACAGCACTTTTCATCTTTGATTATGACTGACAGAATTTTTCACTGAGGAGGATACCAATTGTTTTAAGTAATGCTGTTGTCTTAGCTCCCCAAAACTCTCTAGGTGAGGAAGAATGAGGGATATCCTTCCTGTCATTTTATGAAGTAACCTCTCTTCTGGGGCTCAGTCCATTAAGGGCTGAGAATCCTCATCTCTTCTTAAATACAAATTAAAGACAAATATTTCCATTTGGAAGGAAGAATCCAATCTCTCCAAAGCCTCAGTGAGGAGAAGAGCTGGTGCAGTGTCTGAGCAGTGTGTCAGGCTGTGACAATCACTGTTTCAGAAGAGCAGGCTCAGAGATGAAGGATGAGAGCACTAATGGGCTGCTTCCTCCAGAGCTGGCAACGTGAGGAGTTGTTGAGGGCAGAAATCTGTGCAGTTTAATGAAGAACACTGCACTTGACATGTGCTCCTCCTGCCTTCTGATGGTCCCACCCTGACATGGGTGAAAATGCTGCTCCTGTTCTCCTGCAGCTGAGAGCTCTGAATTGCCTCCATGAGGATTATGGTAATCTTTCAAATGAGGCAATTTGCTGTATTGCCAGGAATAAACTGTTAGAGAAGCTCACTTTCTGGGTACAAATCTAGGTTATGATGAGAGCTGGAGATGTCCTTGAGAAGCAATATGTTACACAGTTTTCCTGAGCTGTAAAATCTATCTATAGACTCTGATTAAGCTTTTTATGTATGTTCAGATTTTGTATTAGTCCTGGTTTATTACCCACTTTCATCAGTTGCTAATTCTCTCTTTCCCTGCAGGCTGCTTCACCTGTTCTAAATGCAGACTGGTTTTTTTCTCACGTGTGATATAGAGCATGAGCTACTTCACATTGCAAACTTAGAAACAAAGAACATTTAATTTTCCAGCTTTAATACCTCCAGCATTCCTACCTTTTTGTACAGAACTTTCTGAGACTGCTGGGCAGTACTGTAGCTGGTGCTCTTTAGGCTGTGTTCCTTGTCCCAGCAGTGTGAAACACACTCAAGAACTCAGCTTTGTGCCACCAGCTGGAAATTAAATGCATAAAGAAGTATGTTTCACCAGGGAATAAGAACTGATTGAAGTTTCAGGATATTCAGAGTATTATAATCAAAGAGAAGCCTGGATCTCATTGTAAAGATAGGGTTCTTTGCTGAAAATACCAAGGCTGGCTTTCTATTTTCAGCCAAGTTCTTAATTGGGGGTTGTGGTGGGGAGCCCACGTTTGTCACGTGAGCAAATAGTGCAAGCTTCTTGTTCTTTACCTCACCCATGAGGGACTAAGCAATATACCAACAGCAGTTGTAGGTGCTAAATCAACTTGACATGACCTTTAATCTCTTCCAAAACAATCCCCATCCTTAGAGGCCCCAGCTGTGCACATATAAGCAGCAGCAAGCCCCTGGAGTAACTGCTCTGGCTGTGCTAGTTATCCATTTCCTCTGCAATATTCCCCACCTCAGTCTGCCTTTGATGGTCCTTTCAAACACCATTCAACCCTCCATCACCACTCATACCCCTCACCGAGGTGTTGTGCCACAACCTTTCTGTTCTCATCATCTTAACTCTTTCTTTTGTTGTTCCAATTTATGCACCTGGCTCCCCGTTAAATTACAGCAGAAATCGATTTTATCTCCTGTAATTTATTTTCAAGTTGCCTACTATTTAGGCAGGGCTGGAAGAATATTCTCACCAGGGTTCTGAAAGCATCTTTTACTGATTCTGCCTTCCCCATTCAAAAGCAAACAAACTAAACCAACAAAAACTAACCAACCAACCAAAATCAACGGAGGCTTCTCTCCTGGGAATATTTGACTGGGTTTACAATGCACCACTGGGCAATGCATTATTCAAAGCAACAATTCTCTGCTTAGTGGATTCAGAGCCAACCTTCAGAGCAGCCACAGAAGGTACAAACATCCTCACAAAGGATTGTGGATCTCTTCACCTCTCATACAGAGAGTTATGGGTTGTCAGCAGCAGCAGGCAACCTCCTAACAGCCCAGAAAGTGCATCCCAAGAGAGAACACTGCTGGCAAAGGTCTGGCTTTAACTTCTTTCTCCTGCTAGTAGAGAGGATGGAGAATCATCTCACGGGTGTTGAGACTCCGCCTGACCTCCCACTGGACACAGCAGAAATGTCTTTGCCTGACATTGCCTCGGCCTACAGACACAACCCTAAATCATGGTAGTGCTGCCCGTAGCAGCCAGAGCTCACATCCACCACTGCAGCTTCACTGGAGTGTGGGAGACACACCAGCACCCCCCACTCTTTTTCATGTCGGGGTACCACTGAGCTTTGGCTGCTCACAGACACCGAAATGAACAAGGCTGCGTTTCTCAGGGACAGGACCAAGTCTGCTAGAAATCTGCCACTTTCTCCTATCTCCCTAAAGCACCCTGAGAGAGCTGCCCACTCTCAGGTGCATGCTGCAGCACCAGCTTGCTGTCAGCACACGTGCAGCTGCTCCGTGTGGGGCACAGGTCTCTGCAGTTCTGAGCAGGTCAAGTGATCACAGATTACACTGGTGACCCTCAAAGACAATTTCCAATCCCATTGGGAAGAGGAGTGGCACTCAAACACCACGGTTTGCTTACCAGCAGCCACTTCTTCCCACTTCAGCTGCAAGATGGGACCCCACCATCCTGCTTTTTGTGGGCACAGTAACTGCAGATAACTGCTGTGAGATGGAGAAAAACTGTGTCACTTGACAGGCTGAAGAGATCGATGTTAATCCCATTTAAAAGACTTCAAATTTACAGCCACTCCTGGAATAAAAATGCATTAATTCCTGTTAAAAAAATGGAATAAAAATGCATTGATTTGCCTGATCCAGGCAATCCGAGGGATTGCACCAGATGATCTTGTGAGGTCCCTTCCAATCCCTGAACATATTGTGATGTTGGGATTGTTGGGATGTGGGGCTACTGCATTGCTGGTTCTATGATCCTAGGAATCTTCAATTCCTCAGTTATTCCAATAATTACATATTTGGGGGCTGTTTGAAGATCTGGGTGTCAACAAAAAAGTTATAATTTATATAATAATTTATAATCTTGCTGCCTAGGAGAAAAAGGTTTATCAAATCTAACACTACTGCCATTGATTATTGAATTAATCAAATAGAACTATTATTTCTACATAAAAATATATAAATGGATATAAACTTAGTACAGAGTTTGATTTGTTTCTGCATTTTTTAATACAAAACTGAAGAATTCTAGTCTTCTTGCACAGTTTCAGCAGGGAAAATTGGTGTAAGACAAATAAAGACTTACCTACAGACTGAAACAAGGCCTGCATTTTACAAAGAATTTCATGCTTTTGCACACGGTTGCTAAGAAAAATGGTCACTCTGCTTAATCCTTCTTCAATCATCTCTGACCTCCATAATCTCTGGACTCCAACACCTGTTTCCATGTGTGATGAGAGATCAAAAGGACACCTCTTGCTGTTAAGCCTGTATAAGCCATTGTACTGTAATAAAAATGAAATGTCAATTGCTGCATCACACTAAAGGCTTAGTGTCAGAAAAATCAAATCAAAGCTGGGGCTCTCCCTCTTTGATGTCCTAGCTGTGAGCTTTTCCTTCACAGTAACCACACAGCCTCTGGGGCTGGCTAGGAAGAGGTTCTGGAATCAAAATAGCTGTCCACAGAAGAAAGATCCTCAGGGAGAAGAGTCCAGGTCTTTAGCAATGAACTGAATTGATTAAAATACCATTGAAAAAATGCACCCAAATGCACTACCATGTGGGCAGGTGTATTTACAAATTTCATTTCTGAAGTTGGGACAGTAAAGAGAAACGTTTTGCAGCTCACTGGGGTTAGCAGTGCAGAAATCCTATACTATTAACATTTTCCCCCACTGTGAGAGACAGAAAAGCAGCATCTGAGCCCAGAATTGGATCTGATGAATTCTTTCCAATACCTTCCCAGTGGCTGACTCCAGGCAGCCCCCCATCACTGCCCAGTCCATCCCCTCTGAACTGTCTGTGGCCTGTTTGCACTGACCAAGTGCCTGCAGCACATGCAAACCTGCTCCCACCACCACTCCTTGCACAGCTGACCCCAGGTCCACAGCAAGAACTTGGGATGCCCAGGAATGATGGTCCCTTGCAGGGCACACCACTTCCAGGACATCTAGAGATGCACATCTTCCATGTTTATTTACTTGCCACTGTCGTGGCATGTTTCCAGTTACAAAATTAAAATAAAATGAAAGCTTTAGAAGTGGAAACTGCATCAATAAAGCACAAACAGAAGACAACAGACACAAAGGGAGAAAAGGCAGCTTGAAGCAGCAAGGCAGAGCACTCTAGACATTTGCATTTGTGCAGGAGGTCCCCAGAGCAACTGGCTCAGGGAATGCCCTGAAAAGCCATGCCCACCTTCATCTTTCTGAGGAGAAGAGAGGCAGCAAAAGGAATTCTCAGGTGTCCTTTCAAACCTCCTGCTATCACAGGCAAGCTATTCCTGGCTGTAAATAAACAGCAAATAGTCAGATTAATTCCCATCAGGAGGAGAATTTTGTGACTTCAAACATACAAACAAAGCCCCTCAGTGAAACGTGGCGAGTCCCTTTTACTAAAGGACATTTTTGGGCAAATTCTTATAGAATAATTAAAAAAATAATAATCAGAAAAGAAATGGCATATGCAATAAAATTTGAGGCATTAAATGTATTTAGTTACGCCTACCTCTTTCCTATTGCTGTTCTCATTACACTAGGAAAATCAAAGGAGCACCTAAAACTGCTAACATCCTCTGGCACCTCCAATTAAGGGATGCTGAAGACTTCCAGAGCCTTGGGGTGGTGCTCAGCTCTCTCAGGATGAGACCTTTCACCACCTCAGACTGCAGAGAGAAACTGAGAGCTACTTCCCCCAAGTACTGAGGATTTCTGCTCCTAGACTGGCCTGATAATCTTCAATAACTCAGGCTTCTACAGCTTGCAGCAATGTCTTGAGCTGGAAAAACTGTTTCCAGAGCCAGGAGATGTGGATATCTGCACTCCCAGAAACCAGGTTCCCAGGATTAGGAAAGAAAAGCATGAGAAGGCTATGGAAATGAACAGCAATGGTTACTATTAACATAATTTCACTTCTGTTAGAATGAACAACACAACGACTATACATGAAAAAATTAGCTTTTATTACAAATGTTTAGTAAGAACTAAGGATTTTGCCATTTTTTACGTTTTGTTTTTACTTATTAAACCTAAACATACAAAGTCAGAAGCAGACGAGACATTCCTTGATTTAAATCTTACTGAAGGTTAACCTGTCTGGAGTTCTATCAGATTTCCTGCAAGGCTTGCTTTAAAAACAGCTTTCTTATGATGCCATGGGCTTGTCTTTACAGAGATGCTCATCCTCCAGCAGAGAGGTGTAGTCACCAGCATGGATGATTTGATCCATTTCTAGAAAGAGAAGCTGCATCCATCTCTTGGAATAAAACCTGTTTCTGTATGTGATATTTGCACATGGCTTTGAGCCCAACATGCTGCCTCCTGAAGGCAGAGGCAGCTCTTCCCTGCCTGCAGCACACCCCACAGCAGAAGGGCAGGGTTATGCCATACTCAGTGCTGAAAGTGCTCTTTGGTCACAAGGCTGCAGATCAGAAGAGATTCTGTCACCCATTGTAGGTAGCTTGTTTAGCAGAGGCTGCCCAGAGAAGCTGTGGATGGTCCCTCCCTTGGAAATGGTGAAGCCCAGCTTGGAGGGGGCTTTGGAGAACCTGGGCTAGTGGGAGGTGTCCCTGCTCATTGGCACTAGACACTCTTTAAGGTCTTTTCCAACCAAAACCATTCTGAGTAGATGATTTCTTTGATTCCATTGGCTTGCAGATGTTTTCCCTGCATGTATGTGCACACAAAATGTATAGGAGCTGTTGGTCTGTATACAAGAGCAGGAGCGAAGAAAGGATGTCCTTGATCTTCTGCAACCTTTCAGATGCCAGACTGCAACAGCACTACTCTAAAAAACACCTTTTTCTGGAGTCCCTCTGGCCAGGCATTCATACTTAGTGCTGCATGACTGAAGTTTCCAGCACACACAAAATATGAAACCTGTGACCATGTTGTTCCACTGGTTACCACCCTGCAACACCAAGTTACTCAGAACTGAAGCCTTAAAGGGAAAAGAAAGCTGCTAACACTGCAAGAGTGTCTGCACAGTGACCCTTTGCTTAAAAAGCACCCCAAAAAAAGACAAGCTAGGTTCCTCTGCTGATGGTTTAAATCTGGGTTCTGTTCTTTCTTTTCTAGATCTAGATCTGCATAGCTGTGTGTGCATACATACACAAATATATGCACACACAGATCTTGGAGGGCTTGAGAACAGAAGGTTCAAGAATTTAAAATTAATTTAAATGTGGTGCTAGGTTTTCTCCTGCATGATGATTACAATCCCCTGTGTTCTTGCTTTTTCAGAAGGGATGGCCACAACTTGAAAATTCAGGAGAAGTGGGGGGGTGGGGGTGTTCTACCAATCCCTGTAAGGTTCCCCACATGCAGACACACCCATGGTGCCCATGGCCCTGCCAAGCAGGAGGGAGCTGATCATGGAACAGCTTCTGCTCTCTTTCTGGACAGATGAGCTGTGTGGTTTCATGCACCATTTGCCAAGGCTGCACTGCTCCACCTAAATGGTCCCCGGATGGTGCTGGTCAGTGTTTAGAGGTATGAGATGATTCCCAAGTTCCAGAAGACATGAAACAGAAGATGCCCCATGCAGGAGTCAGCAGTGCAAGTGGAACAGCTGAAGGTTGAAGGTACAGAACTTGTCAGCTGCACTGTTGAACAAAGCATGACTGGTCACAGTGAAGTTATTTACACACAAGGCAACAACAGCAAGGTATCAACAGAAAATACAGTAGATTGTTCAGAAAGTGGATCACATTTTCTGCTGGGTGTGAAATCCCACAGTATCAGCTAGACAGAGGAACTGTGGAAAGATATTAAGAGCTTGGTCCTGCATTTGTGATTCCCCAAAATCTACCACAGAAAACTACAGAAATGCTGAATGTTTAGTGACTGCAGGACAACACTCTCAGATGACTGCAAAACATTGGTATACAGGTATTCATTTTCTTTTCTTTGGCTTTTAAATTACTATCCCTTCATATCTTAAGGTCGAACCAAACCCAAACCTCTACTAACTCCCCTCTCCCCTTAAAACAGTGATGAAAAATTAAATGAACCAAAAAAACCATATCCAGAAAGTGTAGCTGTTACTTCATTATCAAACTATGGTGCATAACAGAGGTTTACACTGGTCAGAACTGCAACAGCAACTGAAATTTACACTGAAGGAGTGACTTCTCCTGGACAACAGAAAAGTCCAAACTGACTAGGCACTTGTTTTCTTGTTTGGTGAGAGACTGCTCAGTGTGTGTAAAGATGACAGACACTCCAAAAGAATGCTCTGGAGCACTGACTACTATTGCTCAACTACAGCCACAGTCCCTGATTCAGGAGAGCAGAACAACATATGCCTTTTAATTAATTTATGCTTAATTCCTGCTGATATGAATGGGCCTGACACGTGTTCTAGTGCTGTCCTGAATTGGGAACTGCTGAAGTAGGAGCTTTACAAGGTACTATAGTGGTGAGCTTTTATTTATGCTACAATACCAGTTTTATCTAATTGTGCTGCTCTTTCCACCATATTATCCTCATAGAAAACAGGCATAAAATAAATAGATAAACAAAGATAACATAATAAATATGCTACTAAGTGGAAGGAAAAGATACTGCAACATAAAGCTCTGTAGTGTTGCACCATCAAGTAACTGTTCAGGGTGCTCCAAAACACAACCTAATGCACAATACCCAGTCACCACTATGCACCTGAAAGAGACTGGGAAATTACAGATGAAGTTCTCTTCCATTCAACATCTGAAAATGCAAACAAGTGGCAACGTGTTTTGCTGCCCCTGCAGGACACCAGTCTGCTCTTGCACGGCTCCAATTGCTGTGGCTCGTGGAGGGAATTTCACTAGATTGGCTGTTTGTAAGAGAATTCCCAAAGACACCAGTGCCCAGAGTGCCTGGTAGGGTCTGAAAGCAGAAGGAGCTCAGAAGTCCCCAGTGCCTGGTGGGGTCAGAAGCAGGCGGAGCTCAGAAATCACTGGTGCCCAGAGTGTCTGGTGGGGTCTGAAAGCAGAAGGAGCTCAGAAGTCCCCAGTGCCCAGTGCCTGGTGGGGTCAGAAGCAGGAGGAGCTCAGAAATCACCAATGCCCAGAGTGCCTGGTGGGGTCAGAAGGAGGAGGAGCTCAGAAGTCCCCAGTGCCCAGTGGGGTCAGAAGGAGGAGGAGCTCAGAAGTCCCCAGTGCCCGGTGGGGTCAGAAGGAGGAGGAGCTCAGAAGTCCCCAGTGCCCGGTGGGGTCAGAAGGAGGAGGAGCTCAGAAGTGCCCAGTGCCTGGTGGGGTCAGAAGCAGGAGGAGCTCAGAAGTTCCTGGTGCCCAGTGGTGTCTGAAGCAGGAGGAGCTCAGAAATCACCAGTGCCCAGTGCCTGGTGTGAAGAGCAGAGAGCTCAGAAGTGCCCAGTGCCTGGTGTGAGGAGCAGAGGAGCTCAGAAGTGCCCAGTGCCTGGTGTGAGGAGCAGAGGAGCTCAGCAGCCCCTGGGGCAGCGAGGTCAGAAGTTCTGCTGCCGCCGCTTCTTGGCGTCCATGGCGTCCAGGATGGGCTGTCTCTTGGCGGTGTAGCGCTGGCGCAGCTCCTCGATCTCCCTCTCCATCATGGGGTCCAGAGCCTTCAGCCGCATCTGCAGCTCCTCCAAGCTCAGGTTCTTTAACTGCAAAACACCCCCCGACCAACACAAACAGAGATTACAACCTGTCTGTGGCACACACCACAGCCACGGCCTCTGGAACTCTGTGTTTCCCAGCTGCTGGGGGACGTGCTTACAGGGATGAGGCTGGTGATAGCACCAGAAGCCTCAGCCTGCCTCACAGTAAAGGATTTCACACACAAAACACAAGCACGCAGAGCACATTGAATTAAAAAAACCCCCAACAATAAACCAGCTTTGCAAACAGATTGTAAATCATTACAGGGATGGGGCTGAATGCCACAGCACACACACAATTACATTAATGAATATAAAATATACTGCTTCATCAAACACTTCTCAGTGAACTGCTGTCTCTTACAGCAGCTATTTTTCAGGCTTTTGTAAGTCACAGCCTGACAGATATTTAGAGGTAGTATCTGATCAGAATGACAAGGCATCTGTCTTCCTCAACACGCTGCTGCCAGAACCAGTCAAAGCAAACTGCTAATAGTGTGTTTAAATAATACATGAAATAATTTCCTGAATTCATGAGAAAGTTACCTTTGACTTGACTCTTTTCTTCAGAAGCAGGTTTTCTCTGCTGCTGAACAGTTACATTCCCTTCATTAAATGGTCACATCACCAGTGAGGTTGGAGTTGTCAGGCACTGGGCATAGTGGGCATCCTGCCCCACCTGCTACTGCAGGGAACGATCTGCATTTGAAATATATTGTCTTTTTTTCCACAAGTCTAGTGCCTCTCTGCATTTCTTCCTCATGAGAGCTGCCTATTTGTCAATTACTCTTCATTAAGCTTGAAAAATATCAACATATTTCTAGTAGTACAAATCATTTGGTCCTAGGAAAGGGATAATCTGTATTTTGTTTGCAAATATTCTGACATTGCAAACGAGCACACCACCTAATGTAGGAGGGGAAAACAGGTTCTGAATCAACCTTCTTGTGAGTCAATACTTTGCTGAGGAATCCAGGGCAGTCTTCCATCAGGACAGTCGGATCTGTCTGCCATGAGAAATGAAATCCTGCTTTGGATCTTTACTTTTATCAGCATTTAAGGCACCTAAGTTACCACCAGACATTGCCACATACAATCCAGAGCCCCACCGTTGTGACTACACTGCACATCATAAATTAATAACAACACACACAATGAGGATCAGAAATTTGTAAGAGAGTGTATGAAAAATATTCATTTTTATCCTAGGATTCCTAACAAAGGTGAAAATTAAAGCCCAGAGGTCAAAAGATCTTCCAGTACCAAAGATCCTTGCACCTGTATGAGCTTCAGAAACCTGCTCAGCTTCCAGAAGTCTCCTATCTGCTCTGGGCCAGCCTGGGCAGATTTATATTCCCCCACAGTCACCACTGCAGACAAGGGGCTTCAACTGCACAGAACAGGCTCCTACTGATGCAATCCCAAAATTATTCTACACCCAAAATCATTTTTTTTTATAAATCTTCAGAGAAGAATGTGATGAGTGAGTTTTTATTTTAATTTCAATCAAGCCACAGAGCCAGCAAACAGAATTAAATATTCTTTACAGATCACAGACAGCTGGAATGGAAATTAATATATAAAGAGAATGAATTTTTTAAATCCAGAGAAAAAGATTCTCAGAATTCTCTCAGCCTAAGGACTGGCTGATGCTTGGGACATTCAGAAGGAGTAAATGACAGAGCAGAGGGACATTAACAAACTGAAAACACAGTTATGGAAGTCTCCTCTTTCTGACAACAGATGTGAAAAGCACCACACCTTCTCTGTTTTGTTCACAACCCTAGTCAAATCATGCTGCCAAAAATTCTGACCAAAATGGGCACTCGGGGGAGAGAGAGGGGAAAAAAGAAATTAAAATATCTATCTAGCCACACATTTAGGTGAAGGATTTGGAAGTCATTAGCTGCACTTGGCCAGCCACACATCTCTGGCTATCCAAACCTTTCAAGGGGCAACAGCCAAGGTTGTGGTGGATGCAGCACACTCTAATCCTAATCCTAACCCACCCTTGACAGCTAGCAGAGATAAATAAAGCTCTAGGCCAGTGATGTTTGCAGTATGATAACATCANCTTAAATGAATATTACAGATGCAACATGCCTTATTAGAGGCCTTTGATTAAAAAAATATGGATTGTTAATACTGTATTCTGAGTCATCTATTTTCCCCATCTGCTAGTAATTGCCACAACATGAACTATCAACAGAATGGCTCACAACAATCATTTTCTATGGCAATTGCAGAAATGGGTTGCCTGCAGCACTTTGATTTAACCAGTGCATGCCTTGGATTGCTTGGTGGTGTCAGTGGCCTCAGGTAGGAGAAACTTTCTCTCCAGCTGTTGGGACTGCAGCACTGCAATCAGCTTCAGTATTCTGAGGGGGTAAAAGAAGCACAAAGCACCAAGATGGACAACTTTGTGTGGTTACTAAAAGTCTCTTTAGGGGTAGAACTGCATATAAATATCCCATGATTAAGTTTTCACTGGTAGAATTCTCTGCTCAAACATTAAGACTGCATTGTTTTAACAACACGAGCAAACTCTTAGTTCCTAACATGAACATTTTGCAGCTCCAGGAGGATTTTCTTAGTGTCATAAAAAGGGGGGAATAATAAAAAAAAAATCTAAAAAAAAAATATAATTATAAAAAAAAGAAATATTGTTTTGGTTTATTATATTTTTCTCTACCAGGCATCTCAAGCTTAATGGCACAGTTAGCCCTTAGGAGCACTAGAAATGTTTACTGAAGCTCCCAACAGAGTAAATAATCTAAAGCTTAGGAAAAACACTCCATCTGGATACTCACCATGCTATTTAAACTTGATTGCAAATATACCCACACAGTGCTGCTAGCAAAGCAGCTACCTTACATGCTCTAAAAATATACAGGATTTTCCCCCCAGTCCTTTTTGATTTGGGAGGGGGAAAAAAAATATTAAAAAATAGAAGAAAATGAGGGCTGTTTTAAGAACAAGAATATAAACTATTTGGGATTTGGCATTTTAAAAATTAGAACAATTCAGATCAGACTTCCAAAACAGCCTAAAGATAAATTAAAAAAAAAAAAAGTTCCAAATATTGCAAAAATATTTTAAATGCAAATGTACACTGAAAAGTCAAGACAGAAGTAAGACAAAAGAGAAGTCCCAAGGTTAAAAACAAAGCTGTGTTAAAATCTACCAATTCAGATACATAATAGAAGGATTTTTCTTCACTAGCTCCATTTCAGATTCTTTTAAAAATAGAAAGAAAAGCAGAAAGTAGGAAAAGCAGAAAGTAGGAAAATACACAAGCAGCTAATAACTGATAATCACTGATGCCAAAATACATTCATCAGAAGCTCATGCACCAATATATGACTAACAAAACACTAAATGAGACAAACAGAGCACCCATCTGAAGAGCAAGAAATGCAGGCTAACACTCAACAGCACACTTAACCACAAGGTCATCCTTCACTCTAAACCACAACACACCCTGTGGAAAGCCTGATGCTCACTCTGTACTGATTCAGAAACTCCATGTATTCCCTGATAGGAATTCAGCTGCAGTGATTTGGTGGCATATTCACTTGCTGAGTCCAGAACTGACAGGATCATTTGCCAAAGAAACACTTGATTATTAAATATTTTGCCTGTGACTCAAACATGGATGCTCTTGGGCCAACGATTAGCACAGCTCTTGCTTTCCTTCCCAGCATTTTTTTCCTAGGAAAGTCTAAAGCATCTGATCTAATTGCTTTGTCACAGAGCACAGGACAACACTGGCTCGTTTAATTAGGCTTGTCAGATTCTAATCTGTAGCTAGAGCTGTGATTTGCTCCTCAATGCAAAGAGGCACTGTGCAAGCTTTTGTGCCAACACCAGTCCCAGTCCCAGTTTATCATAGAATCAGAGATATTAGGGGTTGGAAGGGAGCTAGAAGATCATCCAGTCCACCCCCCCTGCCAGAGCAGGGGCACCTAGACCAAGTCACCCAGGAACAGATCCAGGTGGGGCTGGAATGTCTCCAGAGCAGGAGACTCCACAACCTCCCTGGGCAGCCCCTGCCAGAGCTCCTGGCATTAGAGTAACAACAGCAAAGAAGTAGTTTCAGTAATTGAAAAGTCTATCCCACTTCCACCAACAGCCTGTATTTATACTCCCCAGGTGGCACCACAGTCCCCAGCACGTTGTCTAACAGCAGGGCTTTTGCAAAGTTTTAACTTAATCATATCCATTTACTTAACTGTGCTGAAAATACTGCACCTCTACCTCAGCAATTTAACAGAACGTAAGATTTTGAAAGGAAAGTCACTTGAAAATGGACAGATTTGCTATTTATTGTTGCCATACCAACCCCAGAAAATGGTGTCAGAAAATCTCAAGCAATAAAGGATGAAATGCCACAGGAACAGATCAGAACGAGTTGGGTCAGCACTAGCCTTAAGGATAAAAATTCAGAGGAGTTAAAAAGTGTCAGCAAACTGAAACAGCTAAAAATCCAGCAGAGAATATGACAGAAATTGGATTGCTTGGTTTGGTTTTTAAACTGTTGCCTGTAACAGTTTCCAAGTGCTGCAGTAGGGCATGATGTAAATGGTTAAAAGCCCTCAAAAGCAGAAAACAGTAATAGTCAAATTGCTGCCAGTTCTCCAAGGCTTTCTGAAATTCCCTCCAGCAGAAGGAAGTCACAATTGGCTTGGGAAGGAATTCAAATGTAGGAATCTATTTTCCTGTAGGTCAACCCACTACTGCACTGTATAATAAATGTAAACATGAAATTATATCATTTCATCTCTGCACCTCACCTTTCCATTGACCTTTCAGAGAAAACATCCTGCAGCCTGAATTTTGCTTAACATGGAAGTCACACAGGCTGGATTACTATGACATTCTTACCTACAAGCAAAACAGCTTAAATGCATTTATTTAGCCTACAATAAAATTAAATGTTGCACAGATATCTCTGTATCAAAGCTGGAATCAACACACAGGCCAGTCAAAAAAATCAAAGTTGTGGGTAGAGTAGTAGAAATAATACATTTACAGCAATTTGGTTAAAGAGTTAAAGCCAAAAATGAACTTCTCTCTAGTAAAACTCCTTTTATGGATGTTATTCACTGCCTTGCATTGAAAACATAATCAAGGAAAAACACTTCTTCAGGCTGCAACTATAACCAAGTCATGTAAATACAACAGTTGGGGATTCCACAGGGCTGGGGGGCAAATACAGAGGCTTTTCTGTCTCTGGCAGTCAGAAACACAGCACAGACAGGGTGTCCTCAGTGCGTCTGAGGACTCACATGACATTTGTGAAGCAACAAGGCTGCTCTGTCTACACCAGAAATGCCAGGGGATCTGCAAACCCCACGAGCTGCAAGTGAAAATGGAATAGCATCAGCTAAAGCTAAACTGGCAAACCAAAGGCAGTAGCTATACTTGAGGCTGGAAGCAAAGCCTGAAGTCCAGTCTAACTGGATTTAGATTCTCTGCATCCCATGATCAGGATTTATGTGCAAAGCTAAAGGATTCAGCTGATTTCAGGTGACAGCTTTTCAAGCCAGCTCAGACTTATTCCAATCTTGAAGCTGTCAATGACAACACAGTTTCTTTAAATATGGACTGTAAAAGTAAAATATCACTGTAACATAAGCCTCTCACAGACAAATCTAGAAGACACATGAAGTCACCTACTTTAGCCACTCAAGAAGGAAGGAACAGAAATTCACTCAAGAAACAGAGACTGGAATGGCTCCAGGAGCAATTCCTATGAGAGCCTATCTAGGGATTAACTTCCTAAAGCACCTTTTACCTGTTTCACAAGCAGGCACAGTTGCTAGTGACAGAAGCAACAAAAAGCAGCATTTTTACTCTGTACCTTTTTCCCTGTAAATCAACATACAGAATCACAGAGTGGCAGGGGGTGGAAGGGAGCTAGAAGATCATCTAGTCCAACCCCTCCTGCCAGAGCAGGGGCACCCAGACCAAGTCACCCACATGCTTTTTTTCAGGTGAGAACATCACTCATACATTAAAATACAGATTCCATGCTGATGAACACATCAGACACAGCAATACTAGTGACATTTCACACCAGCACTGCCTGCCACTAAGTACTGTGTGTTAGAGGAGTAAAACATGAACCAAAGCATGAAGTTTGCTGGCACAGTCAGCTAAAAAAATACTACTACTCATAAAAACCCCCATAAGCCAGCCAGCTTTCAGTTAGGTAGCAATACCTGACACTTACTCAACTGATAACCACCTGCACACAAACATCTTGGTAGCTTTAAAATACCTTTTTTTCCCCCTTCTTTTTTTTTTTATTAATAAAATATTCTTCAAGCTATTTCCCATCATATCAAGCACAAACATATTTTCATTTAACTTCAGGAATGGAATGTATCTTATTTTAATCTTTTACTTCTGTTCAGTTGAAGAAACTTGTATTGCTGAAAATAAGAGGCAAACCAGATCCTGCTTCAAATAGGATTTACACTACATGTTTGTTTATTCTCAGGGATACCACATTCCAAATTGATAACTAGTTGTTTTTGAAGGGGGCTTGGCTTTCCTTTTTTTTATTTATTTTTTTTATTTTTAATTCTGTTTTTAATGTAGTCAGCCCTGCAAAAGGAGCTGGCAGGATCACCAGGCTCCTGAGTGAGTGCTTCCATACATCAGGCACTCATTTCAGTTGTTGGCTGAAGAGCTTTACCCTGCATTGCACAACCCACACATCTGCTCCTGAGAGTCCTGGGGCACCTCTCTCCTCTCTTCAAGTCCTGCTCACCTCAAATGGAGTGAAGATGCTGACACAAACTGCAGAACTGGGGCCCTCCTCACTGAAAAGCATTTCCAAGTGCACTAAAGGAAAGGGGCAGCCCTAGACTGAGATGCCACAGCTCATGAAAACAAAGTGGAGATGCTCTTTGTTCCACTTCTGGTTCATACCACCAGAAATCAAACCTGCTCGGGGGCTGCCAGCAGAACTTCACCCAAGGAACATTCTGCAGAGCACCTCAGGAACTGTCTTACTCACTTCTTGCTTTTATTCCTTTAAAATCCATGCCATAAATCTGTCCATCATGGACATTTTCTTTCCATTCCAATTCAACAGTAGGCATGGGAATGTATTTCCATGCTACAGGTACTTTGGTAAAAAAATCTGTGAGTAGTTTAATTTAAAAGGCATGGACAGCAACCTAAAGCAATTTTTGACCATGCAAAATGTTTTCTAACTAGTTCCATGTGCTCTGTTCAGCTGGAGTCTCACTAGAGACGAATAATGACCTTGTATTTCATTCTCATTTACTCTGAATTAGCCAAACCTGGTGGTTTTAATTCCATACTTAATACACCTGGCACGGTCTAATTACCAAAAACAAAACATCATTTAAACAAAAGGGTGACCTTGAACTTAGTCTAGCAAAATACCAGTTGACTTGGAGTTTTCAGGTTTTAATGAACTGCCAAGACATGCAATAGCAATTTTCCCCATGTGATCCCATGCTTTGAGGGCAGCAGACCCAGTGCACTAAGAAACATCTGTACACACTCCTATGGCTTTCCTCATTGGGAATGCAAATCCCTCTTAGAGTTCAGCAGTGCTGTAAACAGCTCTGTAGGTAAACACCAAGTTCACACCGTGGAGATTTTTGTGCTACATTTGACAAGCAGCAGCCTGTAGAAGCTAAAGCAACTTTTTAACAGTATTAAGGAAAGAATGGAATGAAAATGTAAGTGTGCTCAGCAAAGAACTATCAAACTACTGGTGAAATCAAACAGTTGGCTTTCAAAGGTAGAATATCTGAATATCTGTTCCATACTGCTGACCTCTGTGCTCTTTGGGAAGCCAGCTCTCAAACAATAATTTCTCACACATCACTAGGTTACACAAATCCATATTAAAATATCCTGTGTAGATAGGCAAGTATATTCAGGATTATCATGATGCTGACAAGCAAGCACTGCTTGAATTACTTGGCTGGCAAATTAAGGATCACAATAATGGTCTAAAGGAGAAAAGAATCCCAAACTTTTAATACCTAAAAGATGTAATTCAATCAATATGATAAAATAAAGAGTAAGAAAATACTTTACACACAATATATGCAATAGATCTTGATTAAATAAATCCATCACTGAACTGCTACAGCATCCAAACCAAGAGTGAGAAGAGTTGATGCTTTACAGGACACCTTATGGCAGGACCCCTGCATCTTATTCCAGCTCTTCTGTGAGCTCACTGGGGAATCCCTCTTGAATCTGAATCCTTCTCTCAACCAGGAGACCTCTGCCAGTGCAGCTACATGGCCTGTGTTGGAAGAACTTGGAGCTAAAGCCATGTCAAACACACAAATATGGCACCCACTAACAGACCATGAAAATAATTTGTCATAGGTTCAGTGTTACATTCCCTTCAGATCTGGCATGGTTATGCTAGTTTGAAATGAAAATAATTCTGTCAGACAGTGCTGGTGCCATAAATGTAACCTGGAGCAAAATAGGTGGGTTAGATTAGCACAGAGGAATACAGTCAGCACCAACAGTTCAAAAGGTAACCTGGAGAAAAAGCCTTGAGATGAGGCAGAGAAAAATGCTCCAAGGGGAGTTCTCAAACTCTGACATGAA
Organism: Ceyx cyanopectus; assembly: GCA_013401355.1. Taxonomy (NCBI): domain Eukaryota; kingdom Metazoa; phylum Chordata; class Aves; order Coraciiformes; family Alcedinidae; genus Ceyx; species Ceyx cyanopectus. Next base: position 33,716 of record VYZU01027715.1, read on the forward strand.
CTGGCACAAAGGGGGAATCACAGAACAGAATCCCAGCACACTTGGGGTTGGAAGGGACCCGCAAAGGTCAGCTAGTCCCACCCCCCTGCTGAGAGCAGGGACACCCTCAACTAGAGCAGGCTGCTCAGAGCCTCCTCCAGCCCACCCTGCAATGTCTCCACCACCTCCCTGGGCACCCTGTGCCAGTGTTCCCCTGCCCTCACAGTGAGGAGCTTCCCCATGTCCCACCTAAATCTCCCCTGCTCTAGTTCAAAGCCACTGCCCCTTGTCCTATCAGTCATTGATCTACAAATCAAACACAGGATTCGTTTTTCCTGACAAGTACTTCCCTTAATTGCAAAAAAGCTCCCACCGAACTAATTAATCACCATTTCAAAAGCACAACACAGGCAAATTGAGATCTTTTTTTCAGTTAAATCTGATCCAAATAAACTGACATTATCTACTCTCTGAACTCTTCAAGCACACCATTAGCTATTTTATAGCTAGAATTACACCACAATAAACTGGGGAAAAAAATGCAAGAAGGCAAATCCATGGTGAAGACCAGAATCCTAAATATCAAGTGTTGGTTTTGGTCTCCCCTCCCCCCACCAAGCCCTAGAGAGAATCCTAAAAAAAGACTGTTTTCTTAAATTGGCATTTCTATTTCTAGCAATAAATTTAATGAACTTCTCATAATATACGTGTAGTATAATTGTTTCTCAGTGCAAGCAGAGAATTAGTCACTCTCAAAAAGTATTCCTACAAACTGCTGGATTACATGAATGAAACAGAGCTGGAACATGTTGCCTCCATCCATGCTTCCTACACTGCACAGCTATTTTAACAGCCCTGGCAGCATCCTCGAGGATAAATTCCTTGCTGTCTGTCAGTGGCCAGACTCTTCCTCCTGTGAAACCAATAATCTATTTACATGGTATCTTAGAACAGCTCCCACGTGGAACAACAGAGGGGAACTGTTTTGGTTTTCAACTCGACAGTGCCTTATCTTCATGTCCAAAAGGGAAGTGTTTGACCTGAAAAAGCTTTGCTGCTGAGCCTGTTTAATGCACAGGGAGGGAAAGCAGCTCCTTAGGGAAGATGGCACATGGACCAGCAAACCTCCCCTGCTTGTTGTCAAAGCAGCACAAGGCACTCGTGGTATTTTTGTTCTTGGGCTGCAGTTCCAGGACAAAGGATGGTTTGTCATGACTTCAAATTAGTAGCCTGCTGACAGATGTCCTGTCCATGGAGAAGCAGCTATTCCCACCTGGGAATGCTCAGAATGCAAGAGCAGAATCAACCCCTGGCAGAACTGATCACACTCTTGGCAGCTCCTGACAACTTGGTTATGCTCCAGGGACCTTCAAAGTAGAAATGAACTCCAAAGTTGTGCAATAGCTTCTGAAACAGGCATTTATACACTCGTGCATGTATGGTTTGATTTGGGTAACAGTCTCCCCAAGACAGACACTTGGGGGAAGACTTAATCACCTATCTGTCTTCAGAAAGTTATTCCTCCTTGGAGGATAAGAATTGTTGAAGACAGTTCAAAGAGCTGTAACTAGGCATAACATCATAAAATGTTAAGATAAAAAAAAAATAAAATCTACTGTTCACCTGTCAGATGTATCAAACTGTGACACAAGCCCCCAAGGAAAGTGGTGGAAGTACCTTCAAGAGAGGATGTGTTAAGCTTGTCTGGAAAAAAAATATTCAGCAGCACATCTGCTTTAGGAGGGATACAAAAAAGATTATTTAGTATGTCATTTTAATCTCTTATTTTTCAGATTTACAGTGGTTTGGACAAGAACTACCTCGTACAACATGTCTGTGGAGAAATTGTGCCTGCCCACAAATGACTAGGAGAAGCAAGTTTGAGGAAAACACAAGGTGCCTTTAAGGTAACCCTGTCTGCACACAATTTAGTGGCTGATGCAAACTGCTGTGTAAACCCTGCAGATTTCTCCACACAACTGAAGAGAGCCTCCTGACTAAATAAGTCCCATAAAAAAACAAGTTGTAAACTGCAACTTCAATAGCACAGGTAAGCCAAGCTAATTCTATGCTGAATTAGAGGCAGAAACCTGATCTTTGCAAAAAGGAATGAGGGGTCATGGAGGGTCTGGACAAACTCCCAGAAGGGCAAAGCTAGAGCTAGGCAGGTATCCTAGAGATAAGAAAGCTTAAGTAGTTGATAAGTACAAATTACTAGCTAGAGGATCTGACTAAAAGATAATTAAGCTTACAAATATTCCAAGCTCATAGCAGAAAAGGTGATGGACTCGTTTTTGTTTTCATTTGCATAGTTACCAGAAAACTGATATTTTACACCTGCTATAATTTCATGAGCCATCTTCTTTCTATCCTTTCTTTTTTCATCCTGCATGGTTATCCAAAAAAATTTCAGTTTCAATTGGAATACCAACAACTGCTGGAATAAGAAAATGTAAATGATATGCTAGTTGACTATAGAAGACAAAGTCTAACTCAGTATATTGCACCAACTGTTTGTCCCCACAACTCTGCTTCTCTAACACCCTTACCATTTGATTGTGTTGCCATGGAGAATAAATTCACTCCAAGCTTGCCTATAATGTTGATTGCTGCTGAAGCTTTTCCCTTCATCTTTGTCCCAGAATGCCTTGCTCCTGAAAACAAAATTCCAGTTCTTCTATATGGCCAGATAGGAAATCAAAACCATAAAGCTGACAGTGCAAGAGAACAAGCATTTCTAGTTCCAGTGTTACCAGAAGACTTGCAACCTCCTGGTGGTTTGGTTTCATTTTCTTGCAATAGTGTACAAAGTCACCAATCCCAAAAATTAAACCAGTGCTTGTTTTGTAAAGAATTACACATGGAGGATTCTTCAAGGACAAAGTTTCTTCTAAACATGTTTTATTCTTTCTCAATTCTCCTTATTTCATTAAGTTAGTGCATGCTGAAGTATACCTTCCTGAAATTCTCTGTTGAGAGAAACCAAAGGGCTTTTTTTTTCTTTTTATAAATACAAAATATACACCACCACCTAAAATAAATTGATGAGCAGTAACTAGAACATCTCTGAAATGTGCTCTATGCACAGCCTAGGAAGATTTTTTTTTCCTTTGCAGTACTCACTGGCATAATACACAAGAGGTTGTGCTGGGAAGGTTGCATACCTGAGGTATCAACTGCTACGTGTGCATCCTCATATCCTGAATCCCAGACAACTTTTAACTGGCCTTCAGGTAGAGTTAGGAATACACACATGTTACCACTGAGAGGTAGAAGAGGTTCTTGAATAAAAACTCATGAAGCTAGGGAAAACATCTTTCAGCTATCACAACTTTCTAGCTGTAGTAAATAGAGTTGCAAGAGAAGACTAGTAAAATGAGTGACCAGTGCATTAGAGGTATCCAAATAGGGCCCTGTGGATAAACCAAATGAAGACCAAACACATTTATTCATCTAATAAAAAATGTTTCTTCTTTATAAGGAAAAAAGGCCCATCTCAGGTTGCAGAAAACTGGTCTGAACACCTTCCTGACATTCAAGTCTACTCACAATTCTCCAGTGTCCATTAGCAGGAATCTCAAGAAACAGCTAATATGAGTCTGAGACCAGATATATCAACTCCACACAGCATCCTCTTTTCTGCAGAGCACCAAGATCTCATTCCTCTTCATTTATTCACACAAATGATCATCCTGATATGTTCTTGGTGGTTTTGCCACACAGAGGCTTTCACTTTCTCTAGCACTGTACTGCCACAGTGGAGCACAATGTGGGCTGGGCCAGGTGGCATCCATTTCTTCCCCTGCAACTGCCCTTTGATCTGCACAGAGCACATGCCTGCCAGATGAACTCCACCTTCAGAGGTAAGGCTTCCACATTCCCTAGCACACCTACTCACCAATCATCTGGCTGCTGCAAAATCCCAAAGCAGCTCTGAGCCAGCTCTGCTTTGATCATGATTCTGAGGACAACCAGTCTCCAGCAAAAAGCCAGGCAATGTATGCAGGCCACCCTGAAGCCCCTGGGCTGCAGACAAGGCCTTCTTCTGAGAAGCCCCAGAGAAAGCTGCTGACTGGAATGAGGAGGAACTGGGAAGCAGTACTTCTGTACATGTGATATGGGGCAATCTGAGGACAGAGCTGTAGAAAGAAATGAAAAAGCAGCTAGACTGATTCTGTGTCTCTGGCAAGTGTGAGCAGTCATGCAGAAACTCCCTGAAGTGATCTTCAGTGTAGGACAGATGGTATTTGTGCTTTGGAGCACCAAGGGGGAACCAGGCCTGGCACTCTCTCCACTGAAGTGAGCATCTGCAGTGGTGCTTCTGAGCTACTGAGCTATGGCTGCACAACACAAGGGCTGCAACAGGAAAAGATAAAGAAGAGCTGACACAGAACAAGAAAACTTATGTCAAAGATGGGGAAGAACTTCTAGCTACAGCCAAAATGGGTTCATCTTGGCCAAGAGCCAAACTCCACTCAGCTGCTCACTCCCTCCCCCTCCTCATGGCTCCCACTCAGCAAGGCAGAGGATCCAGTATTGCCAGAACTCAAGTGTTTTGCTGAGCTCCCAACTACCCCTGTGAAGCTGTGGTGCAGTTACATGTGGACTGCTCTTTCAATTTCTCCTTGGCAAGAAAGTGCTTTCCTTTCAGCCATGGGTCACACCTTGCAGCCACTCTTCTCACTCCACAACAACAAAAAGGCACTGAGCTGAGAGCTGAACTCCACCTGCAGCTAACCAAGCACTCCTGCCAGCACACTCACTGCTGGCCACTCCCAAAGAGGCAGTTCTCACCAGAAGCACAGTGCACTCAGGATGCCAGCTCAACTCCAAAGTGAAATTTCAAGCTGTAAAAGAGTTTCTTGAATTGTCCATCTGCAAACTTGTCTCTCCACCATATGTTAAAATGGCAAGTGCCAGCAGCAGAGGCATTTCAGAGAGTAATGCACTGATTCAAACTGTCAGGCTGTTTTTCAATGAAGGCATCTCAGCTCTGGAACTAATTTCTCCCTAACCCATGGTCAAACAGCTTATGTTTGCTGACTTCCACAACATGGGACAGCACTGCAGAACAGAATTGTGGTGTTTTGTGACAGGGCAGTTTGAGGACCATGGGATGTGGAAACTCTCACTCCTTAGAGATGCTCTATTTTGGGAGACTGCAGCAAGATGAACAAAGGAAGAGGGGAGCTGGAATTAAACTACCTTAGTAAACTGCTCCATAAGGATGGAGGTTAGAGGTGCTCTGAAGTGTCTGCGTTAATTCCAGGATAGCACCAGTACCTGTAGGTGGGTGCAGGGAGCACAGCCTGGTGCTGGGGAGGGGTACAGCTCCTCCACACACTGCAGAACCTTGAAGCTGCTGTTGCTGTAGCAACAGCCCTTTCCAACATGGAAAACAGGTTAGGCAGCTTCAAACTAACCAGTGGCACTGCCTTCCCCTGGAGTTTTGAATTAGCCCACCTCTGAGATGATCAGTGGGCTGTTGCCATAGAGCCAGCAGAAAATAAGGCTCTTGAGCTTCACAGGCCTTAGGGATGCTTGTATAAGATGGAGCTGGGCCTGCCTCCACCTCCTGCTCTTCCCCCAGTCCTTCTGAAAGCCTCTTCAGCTCTTCTCTGTCTCTGCAAGTATCTTTTAGGCCGAAATCTCTTTAGGCTTACATTTTGGGATTGTTGTTTTTCATATAAAAGGGCACAGCACCATTTGGGATGCTGCTAAGCACTGAGGTGCACTGCTTGGCCACAAGCTCACTCCTCCAAAAGGCTCTGTGCTAGGCTCCTGCTCAAAGCCTGCTGCCACTTGTCAGAGAACTTGGAGCAGGGAAATGCAACCACTGTAAAGCAGCTCTCTCTGAAACCCTGACACGAGAGCTGCTGTGTTACAAGCAATCCCTACCCACTCCTCCTCTGCTGGGCTGCAGCAGCTCTGAAGGTGGGCTGTGCAGAGGTGCTCACAGCTTGCTGGATCATTAGGCACAGACAAAATCCCAAAGGATAAGCACCAGTTTCATTTTTTTCAATTAATGTCTTCATTAATTGAATCTGGATGTAGGCTGGCTTACACTGCTTTCTGCATCTTGCCTCCCAGGGCTATTACACTAGTTAAAGGTAAGCTCCTGAGAGACAGCAATGACATCTCTAACGTGGCTAAAGTAAAAGAAAGCCATTCCACCCTATACACAAATACCACAAGCACCATGGAAATAGCACATTTCTACCTCTAAGAACATTGTTAGGATAGAGGCATAGAGCCAGAGAATGGTCAGGGTTGGGAGGGAGCTACTCATAGCACACTATCAGATAAATATTACAACTTACCAAATAATTCTGGCTGTTTATCACCCCCAGTCCTGGGTTATTTAACAGCACTTTTTCACCTTTCAATAGTAATGAATGAAAACTAAACAGCTTTACCCTGCACACTTCTTTATAAAAAGCTTCATCTTCTCCACCCAAAATAAAATTACTTCTGCATAGCAATGCTACAGCTTCCAATAGACAGAAGTACATGTGCACTACAAGGCATCTATAGTCAGAGATCTCATGTAAAACAGTGATATTTGGATCATTTTAATGTATACATTTCACACATTACTAAAACAAAAGTATATGAGAGTAAGGGTATTCTTACAGAACTACAGATACTGCTTTCAAGTGTCACAGGAGTTCCTTTTTATCTCCAAGTTATGTAAGATACAAGAAAAGGAAATAAAATTTACATATAAACCAAAACATTCTGTGCAATCCCTGGTTTTGGTAAATCTTTAAGTCCAGTTAGGTGTCTGGAAATATTAATTCCAAATAACAGAGAACTCCAAGTATTATGAGCCCTCTGTCTGAGGTCAATGCCTTAATGCAGAAGTCTTTTTCTTCATATTTTACAAAAAACCTTCCCCTGTTCTTTACCAAAGCACAAAATGAGGAAATCCTCTTCACAGCTAAGAGCACAAAAATTACCTTAAAATAGTCTTGCAAAATCCCAGTCATCCACTTTCCTGAGGAAAGCTGTATTTTTGCTTCTTTTCCTTATCATTAATCATTATAGCAAAGAAGAGAGGAATGGATTTTGTTTCTTGGCAAGTTGTCATGACACTCTCAGGGATGATTTCAAAGACCTCTGCTGAAAGCCTGCAGCAGAACACACAGCCCTTGGTGTCAGCACTCAGGCTGGGGCTCAGACACTGCACCCAGAGGTGGGGTGTCCTGCCTGACATTAACACCAGTAACAGCATTCACACAACATGGAAACCATTTGGATGAAGTAGATCCCTCCCTCCTCTTTTCAGTTACAACAAACTAGACCTGAAACTGAGCTGGTCAGATGGACAAAACCAGGAACATCTCCAGCTTGTCCAGCCACAACTTTTTTTTTTTCCCCAATTAATTCAAATTATTTCCAATTAACTACAATCTCTTTCTAGGTTATACATATCACTTAGCTATTTATTACACAACTAACTCTCTCAAGGAAGTTTATTAGTACAGACAACTGGTTACTAAGGTAACAAGATGTTCCTTTAAACCAGCAGCTCTGTCCTAGCTCATCAGCTTCACTCATTTCTCTCCTTGACCTATGCCCAGTGACAGAGCTGCTGGAGAACTGATTTATACTACACACTCCAGCTGCCTGTCAGTGTCTCCACTGGAGCCAGTGAGGAAAGAGAAGGTGGCTGGATGGTGCAAGCATTTCCCTCTGGAGTGCTTTCACTCTTTGCTCAACATTTGAAAGTTGGCTGAAAATTAAGATTTCAAGTGTCTTGTCACTAGAAAGCCTTCTGCAATGAAAAAGCACATTGAAACTACCTGACATGATAAAATAAGATGGCAGGGATAGATAAACCTTCCAGGAGAGAAAACATCATGAAGTCCTATCAACTGAATCTTGACATTTTCCAGAGCAGCCCCGTGTTTGGGAATAACAGTTCACTGCTAATGGCAGAAACTGCCAAGGTTACCCAAGGTCTAATTCCTCCAAAATATTGACAAATCAAGTGACTATTGTTGAGAGCTTGTGAAGACCCATGAGGTGATGACAACCAGCAGCCAGCAGCAGTAGCTTCAGAAGCCACAGGGAACAAGGGCATCAGAAACATTTACAGGAGGTGACCTACAGCAACCCTCTGCTCCAGGAGGGATCAACCCCAACAAACCCCTTCCTGATAGTTTAGCCAGACAGGTCTTCAGCACTCAGAGTGATGGCAAAGCCTCCTGCAGCCCTCTGAGGCAACCTGCTAGCCAACTGCAAATCAACTGCTGCAAGCCAGCCTGACTTCTTGACTTCTCTTCAGATGACATGTCAATGTGAGTAAAAACCTTGCTGTTTTACACGTGAGAATGCCAAAAGTTTGTTGGCCTGGAAGGGTGTTTTCTGTTCTCTTTTAGCCTACAAAATTCATAGAAATGCTATCTAATCTCTGTCAGATGGCACAATTCACCTTCCAAACCTGCAGAAACACAGTACAACTGGCTCAGCAATCAGAGCAGCAGGTCGAAAATAATCCTACCATTTGAGACAAACAGAAAAGACTGATTCTGTTTACAGCATAACCAATCTAATTACATGCAAGACAAATTACTAGCCTTGTTAACTTCTCTACTAATAGGGGAAGGCACAGGTTCACAACAGCAGCTGGAGCACTCTGCCCAGGTAGTGTATTCCCCTGCTGGCTGCAGGACAAATAATTTGTGGTCAGAACATACAATCAGGACTTAATTAAGTCAGTATTTGACTCGAAGAACTTATTAAAAACAACAACAAAGTGTTATAGGTTGGTCTGTTCTTTTTGCCTGTCCTGGTTTGGGTGAAAAGCAAGCAAATTCAGTTCAGTGATTTTGCTTTTTAGCTTAAGTTTCTAACTAACTGCACTTTCTGGAGTTGGAGGCATGTTTTGCAGACAGTCTCTGCTTCTAGCAGAGATAACACCTAATGTTTACAGTTACTGCCAGGGGTGGAATGCAAAACCAAGGCCACTGCTAGAACTTGTGTGTTGCACTGGGGGGTGCAGAAAGTGTAAGACCGCACCTGTGGGGAGGAGCAGACAGGACAGGTGACCCCAAATTGACCAACGAGGTATTCCATGCCATACACGTCATATCCAGTATATAAAGTTTGGGGGTCGAGAGGTTCGTTCTGCTTCTTCTGCTTCTTCTGTTTCTTCTGCTGCTGCTTCTTCTTCTTCTTCTCTCGCTCTCTTGCTTTGGCTCTCTTGCTTGCTCTTTCGCTCTCTCGTTTCGATCCTGATCCTGAAGGCCCGGTGCCAGAGTCCAGCTCCTCCACAGCGTCCGTGAGGGTGACGTAATTACCATCGGGGGGAGGTTGGGTTCGGTACTGGCTGTGTATATATTTGTATATATTTGTATATACCTCATTTCATTTTTTGATTAAATTGCTTTAGTTCCTTTTTCGAATCACTAAGTCTCTCTCTCCCTTATTCCTTTTCTCTCCCCTTTGGGGAGGGAGGGGGGTTAAAAGAGAGCGGTCTGTTATCGGTCTGGGGGCTGCCCTGACCCCAAACCGCAACATTGCCTAATAGGAAATAACCCACCCCACCAAACCAAGAGGGTATTTTTCATTTGTGTGTCAGGCTGGCACAACCTCCTGCTGCTGAACAGCTGCAGGGTAAGCCTAACAAACCAGCACCAGGACCTGCAAACCACCTGCAGGGACTCCTCACAAGTCTCCCCCTTTGAATTTCCCTCCCCTCACTTCCCCCTTTCATTTTCTGTAATGCCACTCACCACACAAGCAGCTCCTGTGCTGCCTGCCTATGGGAAGAGGTGCAGGAGACCTCAGGGTTCACACTGCCCTCACAAAATGAGCTGGAAAAAGCATCTCCTGTTCATTATCTTCATCTTTCAGTCTCTCCTCTCTTAGTCATCTCTGAACTGAAATGACTACAGTTCTGCATGCAGACTGCCAACACCAATAATACTTCTGTTAACTGTATGACATAGCAAAAAAAAACAAAAAACAAAACATTTTGATCTCATATGCAAATAGCCCATGCAAACCCAGAAACCTAAGTTTTCTATCTGTTTAATTAGGAAAAACTTCTTCCTCTCAGCATATGGAATTACTTCATGATATTCAAGCTACTAATTAAAAACAAAGCCAAATGAATATATGTTAATACTTAATTTAAAATTTTCAAATTACTTAAGAGGACGACCTCAAATGGTTGAAAATAAGATTAAATACTTCATTTCCATTAATTAGAAAGAAGACTGTACCACACAAACTCATCTGCTGCTTAAATAAAATCAGAGTAAACCCAGCCAAGGTCTGGACAAAGAATTCCCAATGAAGCTAATTCAGCCTGGCTTGATTCCCAAATTTTTAATTAAATTCTGTATGGTCTTCAGGCATTTTATGGTATTTATTTTTTACCTAATCAATTGTGACATTCTATGTTTATAACTGAAGGGTTTGGTATCTTCAATACTATTAGTTCACAATGATTATATCCTAGTGTATTGGTTCTGCTTGAAACCCAGGGAAATATTCTGAGTAGGGGAACAGATGGCTTTTGAGATTTTTGTTGCTATTCCAGAATCTTTTAAGTCACCCAAAATGCATCTACTTAAATATGATACTGCAGTTACTGCAAAACATGATCTACATGTTCACTGTTTAATATTTAACAATCTGGGTAACATTCCTGTTTGGAAATAATTCTCCTAAAGAGGGAAATCATCACCCTAGCATTGCTGCAATATATAGATTTGCTTTTTCACATTTTTTCTTCTCAGAAGAAGAAATAAACAACTCATTTAAAATTCAATAGTTTATCCAATCCCTGTGAATGAAGCAGCAGCAATACCTGGGATCTACAAACCCAACTGCTCTCCCAAGGAGTGGTCACTCAGGTGGTCCAGTCCAACACATCATCTGCACTAACCTGGCACTGCACAACTGCTGACTTGGGAGCTGGGAATACAGCTGGCCCATGAACTACTTCAGTCTCATGAGGAGAAGCTGCTTAGAGCTGCATCTTGAGCATTTCTGTCATTGAAAATGAAAATCCGCAATGGTTCTTGAGAGAAAAAGATATATTAGAAGTTTAATATAAAAGGGGGGGGTTGAAAGATTTGGATCCAGTCAGAGCTTCAAAAATCAGAAATCATGACACAACAATTCCAGACAACAAAATAACTGAAAAGACCAGAAAAGAAATCATATCAATTCCTAATCACAGGAAAAGGCAACGTTCAAAAATGTTTGCAGTAGTTCTGTATCCTTTTTAAAAAGCATGAAGAAATGTAGTATAAATCCCCCTCTTATGCATGAAAAGCAGCAGTGCTTTTCACAGTGCTGAGTAAATGGTGAATCAAATCAATATTGCAGGGGACTGCAGCACCAGAATTAAGTCTAGTTACAAAATATTTGCAATATATCTGATTCAACACGATGTCAAACTGAAGGTCTGCAGTGACAAGTTTCTCCCATCAACTCCTGGATCAATAAGGAGCACAGATGGATCATGGAAGGGCAGCAGCAGGACCAACAGCCAGAGGTGGAGCTCAAATTCCCACATGGTGTTGATGAAAAAGCAGTAAGATAGGTTTTTGAATTTCAAAACAGACGGACTTCAATAGTGAGAAACAAAGTGTAAATACATACTTAGAGAAGAAAAAAAATAGTTGCTACAATTACTTGTAAAAGAGCTCTTTTCTTGGAAAAGTCTTCTATTTTCATTGGCAAGGAGCTCTTGAAACATTGAGGTCAGGGCAGAAATCTATGCCCACACAAAAACTTTCAAACGAGACCTAGTGCTAAATTCATTTTGCATTATTTTATACATTCATTTATCCATCTTAAGGGAAAAGTTTCCAGTGTTGTTGATTTACATGATTAAAAACCTGCAGCAATTGTGGGAAACTAACTGCTATACTGCACGACATGGGTTTGTACATTTGATCACATCAACTAACTAGGTACTATTTTACCTAGATTCAGATTAGAATCTACTAGCATTGTGCTAGATTTTCATCATTTCTATTTGACTTCTTTCAATAAAATGATGACTGTCAGTATTTACCATCAGGATCCCTTTCTAGGGCAAATTAAGGCTCCTTGCAAACAAAAAGGAATGGGCTTCTTTAGTCCAGAAGAGTTTCTATTATTTCAGTTCCAGGACAAATCCCTATTTCAAGAAGACATGGCTTCTACATACAAAGCTGCCAAGTTCCCCAGGATTATCCATGTGTGAATTGCTCATGAACAAGCACATACAGATCAAGTTATTAGCATTTACAAGAATAACTATTTTTGCTTGCTTTTCTTCACAAGTCATAGAGAAGACAGGATGCATTTCACAATGTTCACTGCCACTCTAATAACCCTACTTAAATAACTACCAGATATTTTCCATTGAATAGTGTAAGTCATTATTTTGTTAGTTGATTACCAGGATGATGATGGTTGCATTTTATGGTCAAAAAAATAATAAAATCTAAAGTCTAAAAAACAAAACAACCACCCCAAAAAACCCAACAACCCATCCAAACCAAAATCCATCTTAACACTCTCCAGCAGCCACAGTTTGTACTGTGCTATTTACTGGCTTTCCTCCAGTATCTACAAGAGTCAGCTTCATGTAGAAATGCAGTTAAGTGAAAACTGGGGGAAAAGAAAAAAAACCAACCCACACCTACAGCTGTCACCTAAAATTAAACACATCATTTTTCTCCAAATCCCATGTGTACTTTCAAAAAGGTGCTATGTGATGATATTTAGCTACTGCACTGCAGTTAAGAGCATGTTTAATCTTCAACAGATAAACTGAATTCTAATATCTTTAAAATAACAAAGGTGAAAGCCAGGTGTAATTATTACTGTTTAGAGACTTGTAGATATTTCTTAGGAACATTTGTTTTTTGCCTCTACTATAATTAGCAACAGACTACACATATTTTGCAGGGGGGAAGCCCATCTTAAGAGACAAACTGATGTTAGACAAATAACTCTATGTAGAGAGATGTGTGCTACTGGAGTAGTTACCACCAAGCTGCCTTGTGCAAAACAGTAGGTGATCCAAGGAGATGGATTAAACAGCTCCAATCCCATGTAAAATGGTTATCATTTTACTGAGATACTCAGCAAACATGACAAGATTCCATGCCTGAAGCAATTATGTTTTTTGGTTTGTTGTTTTCCTGCTGTTGTCTCTTGGTTTTTGTTGTTTGGTTGGGTTTTTTTTACTTTCTGTAACAGAACTGGGTGAAATTTTGAAGTTGCTATAAAACACAGACCCCAAACTACTGACAAAAAGTAGTTTCAAAGAAGTATATTCATAATGTCACATACCACTCCTCATTAAGAAGGCCCTGCATTAACAAATGCACTCAGTTCAACAACCAGGATGAGGTATTAAGATGAGATAACTGGATGGTATTCTTAAAAGTTTACTTACTGTACTTGTATTAATGCATTAAAGAAAAGGATTAGCTATTTCTGGCACATATAAACTAAACACCATGCAAGAGAGTAAGCTGTAAGAAAAATGTACTCACAAAATCAAAGTCTCCATCTTGAGGGACTTTCCAGTTATCAGGGAAAACGTTCTTGGCTATGTGGTAAGGTTCATGCATGTTCTGATTACATTTGTCAGGGCTTTTATTCTTGGAATCTTGTTTATCAAAGTAGTCCATGAAGGAAGGTCTTTGAACTTGTGGTGAAGTAGCATTTCCTTAGTTGAAAGAAAGAGAAAAAAGAAAAGAAGTGAAAACTACTGTAAAGATTAAAGATTTACTGCAATACAAAATAAACTCCTTTTATTCATTTCCTTGGACTTTAGAGAAACAAAGAGAGTCTTCTGTATGGAGTGCAAGCCTCCATTTGTCCCCTGAGGATCTTTGGCATAAAAGCTCATAGCCAAAGAATGGTAGTTTCGTAGCAAGATGCAATGTGAAGAAATGCTGAAGACATTTCAGTCACACACACCAATCATATTAGAAGTTACTCCATGTGGTATCTCTTGGTTGACACAGAGACTGAATAACACAAGGTGCTAAGCATTCCTGGGGGTGCTGAGAGTCCCTAACTTCAAAGCCTGGTCCACAGGCACTTGGAGGAAAACTCGTGTGTGTGTGCCACCAGTTTCACCAATGGAGAGGTTTAAAAATCAGTTAGAAAAAGCACTTGCAAAAAAAGCCAGCACTAACTGTATGTAGACAGTGCTTAATGACACCTCCAGCCAGTGAGGATCCTCAGTCAGCTACAGGATCACACTCTGCAGATGGCTGCAAAGCATCTCATCTCCATGGTGTAGAAAGCCTGGGGGAATTCTGTTATCATCTACACAGCTGGAAAAGCTTTATGAAGCAGATCAAGATCAGCCTTAACTCCCTTTCTATTATCCTTCTCATGACACTTAATATAAAAACCAAACAAACACCCAAAGAAAATGAACACACAGACACACCCACAAGCCAACAAAAACCCCTTAACTCTAAATAAATGGAAATTAATTCTCATTTGTGGGATTTCAAAGCAAACTCATTGCTGAATAAAATAGTAAGTAAAGCACAAGAAATGCTTTAGTAGTTCTGCATAAGTGCCACCTCAGAGACAGTATCTGATACAGCACTGACTCATGGAACGTGTAGTTGTTTGCAGTGTAACACATTCTATACAGAATATGAAATACATTTCCACAAGTAAAAGATGAAACTGGATGAGGGATAGAAATAACTAAGTTTGGGAAAAACAAGCAAAAAAAAAAATCTGTTAATTGCTCATAAGTTACAAAGCCATGTTTCAGCAAGACGTGTGCTGGTTGCTGGAGCCATGGAGAGTCATGACAAGCACCCAGCACCACTAACACTGAAGCAGCAGCTTCTCACATAATCAGTTCAGCTCCAAGGAACCACTCCAAGTGTATGTGGGACAGGAGGCAAGCAGGAGAAGGGAGAATTTACAGCAGCCTAATTTTAGAGTCCTCCAGAGAGGCACCAGAGCCAGGCTTCTGCTTCCGGTCGCCCACTAGAGTCACCTTTCCCCCCCAGACAGAAATACCCCCCCAGCCCCTGCTTCAACCACAGCACTTGGTACATGGAAGACACTGGTGATGCAAGGTTTTCAGGCAGTGTGAGAAAACAGGAAGCTATTAAAAGGAAAGGAAACTGCCCTACTTTTCATGGTCCCATCTTCCTCTTCATCATCATCGCTGTTGATTACCATGGTCCCCAGGTCTGATTCCAACATGGTGCTGTTGTGTTCAATCATTGTCTGAGCACCTTCACTCATTGTGCTTGTGGCCCTCATGGTACCAGCACTCTCTGAGCTGGTCTTCACCATGGTGTGAGAGTCCAGCTCATCTTCATCCTATGGGGAAACATTTGCCAGAATGCAGCAGGTCATTAAAAAGCCAAACAAGGCAAATCCAAGTTAGGCAGCAATGATTTAGATGCTCAGCCATTAGGTTTGTACCTCTGTGTCACCTAGTTGTTGAAAAAGTTTAAGAATGTTATAACAAACAAACAAAAAAATCCATCTAGAAGAAGAATAAAAACTTATTACAATTACTTATTACATCCTGGTAATTGGTGGGGGAGAAAAAAATATCCTGAAGAGATACAGCAGCATTTGGAATCCACCACAATAATGAGCAAGGAACTTGGAGCAGAGAAATAAGGAAAATCCAGTTTATGAGTTATAAAATTCATAGGGAATACCAATATTTGAAAACATTAATGGGAAACCCCCCTGCTTTATGAAGCCTAAATTAGATTAGACACACAGTATCACAGGATTTCAGGAATAATGTGATGCACTATATACATTTTCCATGGGAGTAAAATCTATTATACAAGGGGGAAAACTAAACAAACCAAAGACTTATTACTGATCATATAAAGAAATAATCCCCATCACTGTGAAGTCACTATGTCAAAGTTTAAAATGTTAAATACAAATACTATTTTCACTAGTTTTATAACCATGTATGTATGCATCTTCTCTGTTGTGTCAAAACTCCCTCGAAATTCATGTATAAATTAACTCTATCCCCAATTAGCAAAATATTCTAGCAAAGCTTGAAAGACAGTGTAAAACACTTAGAGATTTTCCCCTTACACATAACAATCTTGTTGCTACGTGTGACATTACTACAAGTTTTCACCCACCACAGATATCCTAAACCTTTGCATTGCTTTAGTTCTCCTACCCTTCACTAAAAATCATGATCTTCCCCAAGACAAGAGACCATTTCCAGCTCCAGCACTGGAGGACTGTGCCAGGAACTATTTCGAACTGCTCCTCCTGGTGGCAACTCGGATTTTCTTTCCTCTCATGCCTCCTGCCCCCCACTCTACAGTGTTCTTGCTGACCTCAGTGTTTTCTACAAATTCTACTTTTCCCCTTTCTAACAAAGGTCCTCGGCGTGTGTATTTCCTGCACTGCATTTTAAAAGTGCCAGAATAATTTATTTCCAAGTGCTCCTTTCTGTACTGCAGTACAATGCAAACCTGACACACCACACTGCTATTTCTCCCATTGAGCACTACAAATGTGGTATCTCTAACAAAAAGCAGGCATCTCTCTGCCTTAAGGCACAATTATATCTGATTTACAGATCTGCTTGGCTAATATTAAAACCGACTTGCAGTGCTTATGTAGTAAGCTCAGTAAAACTGAAATATGAAATGAAACATTTTCCTGAAGCTTAAAAGCTTTTTTCACTATCTTCTAAAATAAAAAGTGGTGGCTAATAGGATGCACGAGCATGAAATGGAGTCCTAAGTGATCCATCTGTATCTTCTGCTTCATAAAAAAAAAATAAATATATACCTATATATTCCTTTTTTATTTTTTTTCTGTCAAAACAAATATCTGGATTTGTTCCCAAGAACAGCATTTCATTTTGCAGCCTAAGTGTCAAAAGCCTTTATCTCACTACTGTCTCTTGGAAAAGAGAACAGTTACCTTCTGGCAAGTAGAAGACACAGGGCCACCTGGGTACCAACAGAATAGCTGTCCCAAAAGGGCAGAGCACAATGATTTTGATCAGTAGTGTTTTCTCTGCATCAGGAATGATGTCCTGAGAAAGAACAATGGAAAAACTTTTTCAGGGCCTGTGCATGCCCCAGAATAAATTAATTTTGTGGGTTAAGCCAGATTGCTTCCAGAGCTATTATTCACAATGGGAGCTGTGGCTAATAAGGCAGCAGGCTATAGTGCATCTGAAGAAGTAACTTGGTGAAGATATCCAGTGGATCTGAGTTATAGAAGTGCACATGTACACGAGATGAAAGTGATTCCTTCATAGCAATCCTGATTCGTGCTTTACAGTTTGTAAATATTGCTGTAGAACTTCTGATCTGTTCTTAAGAAAGGTAAACTCACTGATTAACTGAAAACAAACACAGTCTCAATTTTAACTAGGAAAAATAGAAAGTATTAAAGCTCAAGTGTCGTGTTCTTGTACTGTTTATGAAAACAGATCCAAGAATCAAGCCATAAAAAGAGATAATTCTGTCATTAAACTGCCTGCTGTTCTCTCGTGCACAAAACAGCAGCCACCAAAGCTGTGTTTGACAGGGATTTCTGACACACCACAGGGATGGAGGGCACGAGAATGCTGCAGATCTACCAACCCACTGCAGGAACTGTCAACGTTAGGCCAAGCAAGACATCCTCAGTGCCCTGCAACAAAGGAGATGGCCGAGGCCCCCAGAAAGCACAGAAGCCAAGGAGGCTTGGTTACCAGCCAAAAACACTGCGGTGGAAACGGCACCCACGACTTCACAGCACGCTCAGAACAC
Organism: Ceyx cyanopectus; assembly: GCA_013401355.1. Classification (NCBI taxonomy): domain Eukaryota; kingdom Metazoa; phylum Chordata; class Aves; order Coraciiformes; family Alcedinidae; genus Ceyx; species Ceyx cyanopectus. The sequence continues at coordinate 51,460 of VYZU01027715.1, forward strand.
AGCTGATCTCATGGCCCCCTGAGAAGCTTCCCCCCAGAAAAGAGAGCCCTGAACATCACACCTGAGCCAGCCCGATCACCCTTGGAGGTCTCTTCCAGCCCTAACCGTGCTATAATTCTATGATAGAAAGCAATGACCCGAGGCAGCGAAGGTTTTCCGCGGTAGTTTGGACGTTCAGAGGACAGGGGGATGACGCCTGGCTGAGGAAAAGGCCTCTGAAGGCTGAGGCGGGCCGGGCCGTGCGCGGGAAAGCACCGCTAGATGGCGCCAAAGGCAGCGCGCAGACCACCACGCTGGCCCAGCTCAGCGCCCCGCAAAATCACTGCGTTTACTACTCACACCTCATCATCACCTTGGAGAAACGCGGCTGTAGTCACAGAGATCTTTCTGTAGAAGCGCCGTAGCAGCTCCAGAAATATATCATATGGCTTGGGCAAGAAGGAGGAGCGTGTAAAGCTCCTCCAAGCACAACCAGAACCTGAGGAGCTGCTGAAGCTTCGACTCCACAGCAACACGGCTGAAGGCTCAGCTTTCAGCACACACTTGAGTCCAACCACTTCAACCCATGCATCTATGAGAATTGTGGCCAGCAGGGCAAGGGAGGTTCTCCTCCCCCTCTACTCTGCACTGGTGAGGTCCCACCTCGAGTACTGTGTCCAGTGCTGGGCACCCCAGTTCAGAAAAGACAGAGATTTACTGGGAAGAGTCCAGCGCAGGGCACCAAGATGCTGAAGGGAGTGGAGATCTCCCTGCTGAGGAGAGGCTGAGAGAGCTGGGGCTCTTGAGCCTGGAGAAGAGGAGACTGAGGGGGGGCTCAGCAGTGTCTGTCAATATGTTAAGGGTGAGTGTAGAGAGGATGGAGCCAGACTCTGCTCAGTGTCATCCAGTGACAGGACAAGAGGCAATGGGAGTCAGTTGGAGCACAAGAGGTTGAGGGGAAACACAAGGAAAAACTTGTTCCCAGTGAGGGTGGCAGAGCCTGGCAGGGGCTGCCCAGGGAGGTTGTGGAGTCTTCTGCTCCGGAGGCATTCCAGACTCACCTGGATCTGTTCCTGGGTGACTTGGTCTAGGTGCCCCTGCTCTGGCAGGGGGGTTGGACTAGATGATCTTCTAGCTCCCTTCCACCCCCTGACATTCTGTGATCTCACAAGAGGGTGTTTGAGCTTCTGTCCCATCTCCTCCTAATCCACAGACTTGCTGCACACGATTGCCTCCCTATGTTTACTACTCCTGTAACTCTAAATTGTTGTGGATTTTAACTATATGCTCTTAAAAAGCTGTTGATGCCCTTCACATATGTAGGCTTCACTCAACAAAGTAATCTTTAAATATTTCTAACTACAGGACTGCAATCAAATTTCATTAGTGCATATGTCGAGTGTTGTTTGGCTTAAAGGAAAAATGCAATGAAAATAGAAAGATTTAACACTGTTTATCATGCAAAGTTGCATATATATATACAGACAGATATATACAAACAAATGCATGAAACAAAATACAAAAACCCTTCAGAAAAATACAGCCTGGTGGATCAGATTTCAAATAGAGAATAACACTCAAAGTAATTCACCAGTTTCTTTAAAAGAACTAAATAAACATTGTAAAAATAGTAAAGAACAATTATAGCAATTCTATGTTAAGGTCTCAAAAGACAGATGCCAACTTAGCATAGTTGAAGCTTTTCTATCAATGAATACAAAAGCTTACATATAATAATTGATTATTGATGGTTGGCTAAGATGTTGATAGTTGTCAACCACTAAGTGTTTAAGAAAACCAAAAACGGGGTGCTGAGGTAGTAATTGCTTGTTTGAATTTTCTAAAATAACTTAGCAGTCCTCACATAATAGAGACATTAAAATGTAAAGGCAAACATACAGCAAGGGCTGCTTGCTAGCTCATTCCTTTAAAGAGCCACAGAAATAAATATTTAGACGTGTTTCCCCGCAAGCTGCCAGGCAACCAGTTACTTTACATTCCCCTCCTGGAGCTGCCCAGCCTCAGCATCCAGTTCACATCACTTCACAAAGTGCAGGAGAGGAGAGATTGGTCATGTTTAGCAATGCCTAAGCTAACGTTTCAACTCTGATATTGGGGTTAACCTCCTGGAATATACACCACTGGCAATTCTGGCTTAATTAATGATATTATCTCTCTCTGGAAGGATACAGATGGGAAGACTATTCAACCTGGGCCATTTATTTACAGCTGGACAATACAAAACTCAAATGGCAAAAAAACACTTCTATTGCAACTCACAATTTCTCACATTGTTAAATGTTGGCAACGTGTGGTAAAAATGAAAAAAAATAAAAAGATAAAATTTTAGGATGTGGCTCTTCCTCACTTGAAGGAAAATAGCCTGAGTTGTTCCTAAAAATTAAGTAAGTCAATGTGAAAACTTTGCATCTGATTAGTTCTCCAAAACCAGTCCTCTGCATTCCACTTTCAGTTGTGTAAGTCAGTTCTATATTGTAATGGGCACTGAGGTTTTATATGGCTTAAGAGGGAATTAAAGCTATAAAAACTTACTCAAATGTCACTGGTAAGGTTAAATTTGATTTCCTAACAAAAGGAACATCACAGTTAAGACTTTTTACACCTTTCTTCTTGATGGGGCTCAAAACACAAACCAGCGAGCTCGTGTTTTACATAGGAAATTCTTGGGGGTTTAGATCAATAAATCCAAGCCCCTGGCAGGTTAACTGAACTAATTCTTTTCAATAGTATATAGCCTCAATTCACTGCCCATGAGAGGCCTTTCACATCCATAGACTCAACACTAACATCAATATTTGCTCTTGCTTGTAGGTGTTATTAAATATGCCTTTCTCCAGGTCTGAGTCAGCATTTGCACTTCTATGGCGAGGAATTAACAGCCATATAATTGGGAAAAAAAATCCACTTTTAAGGTGTTGTTTTCCAAAATGTGTATGCTAGGTGGTCGAGTCACAACTGGTGTTCCCTAGGGCTCAATACTGGAGCTTGTTCTGTTTCACATCTTCAGCAAGGATCTAGACAAGGGGATCAAAAGCACAGCCAGCAACTCTGCAGACAGCTCCAAGTTGTGCAGGAGTGTGGATCTGCCTGAAGGTGGGCCATTCACTCCCAGCAGGACACTGAGGTGCTGGAGCAGAAGGGGCAATGAAGCTGGTGAAGGGTCTACAGCACCAGTCCTGAAGGAAGGGCAGCTGAAGGAGCTGGGGTTGTTCAGCCTGGAGAAAAGGAGGCTCAGGGGACACCTTGTAATTCTCTACAGCTCCTGCCAGGAGGAGCAGGGAGGTGGGGGTCAGTCTCTCCTCCCAGGTAAGGGGTGACAAGACAAGAAGAAATGGACTCTGTGCCAGGAAAAGTTTAGATTGGATATTAGGAAAAATTTCTTCTCTGAAAGGAATATAAACCTTACAGTAAAAAAACCCAGACATACATCCTCTAGTCCATCACAAGACATTTTTTCACTAAAAAATACACAGTGACTTAGTCTTCCTTTGATAAAGGTGATGGGGCTAAAGGGAAAGAAGGCACAAAACCTCTATAGGACAATCTCCAGAAATAATTAAATGTGTCCACAGGCTATTGGTGTAGCCTAGTCTACTCCTGAACCTCTCATGTGGTTGTAGGCAACTGGCTCTAAGTGGCCCTGATGGAGAAGGGGGGGGTCACCTCCTGATGACCCACCTCAATTACTCTGTGATTCTGCTCTCTCAGACCTGCTACCCAAAGATCCTGCTGGTAATTCCAGATTTGAGGCACTTAGGTTTTACACTTAGTGACAAAAAGACAGGGAGACTCTGGTGAACTCATACCCTGCTCCCTGACTGCACCCCAAGAGTCCATGGCAACACTCCCATCTGCTGCAACAGCAACACAAATACCAGACTCCTGCCCAGCCCTGGATTGGAGGTTCCCTCACACTGAACAATCCAAGGGGGGGAAGGTGAGGGCAGAAATAACAAGAGAGTGCAGTGTCACATTCTGCTGTCTGTTCCCATGCAAGAAGCACGAGGAACTGCCAAAGGCTCCTTCAGCTGAGCAGGGCAAGCCTGCCATAGCCTGGTTCCAGGCAAGCAAGGCTGCACACCCCATGCTGAGCTGCCATGGATTGTTTTGTCTGTGCCTGGCAATGTGCTTCCCCATCTGAACCTCAGCCTCAGTAATTGCATGTCACACCTCATTTTGGGTTAATGCAAAAGGCATCAACAATGCTGGAGTGTTTGAGGTCCTCTGTTCAGAAGGCAACAGCAGGGAGGAAAGCATGCCAGTAAGGACTGAAGGGTTTTGTGTCAGTAATAAACCAGTTTCTTCAGAGATCAGCTATTCAATATATCTAGTCACAAACACCAAGTCTGCATGTCAAGTCACACATCTTCACACAGGCAACATTTCCTCATGTAAAAAAAAAAATAATCCCAGCCTCCCCTGCCTGTTTTATTACTGACTAAGCAAATACAATCCAAAGTAAACCATCTTTATAAACACAAGCTATCAATGCTCTTAGAGCATACTCCTGTGCAGAACATATTGCTGGAATAGAAAAACACCCAGCAAACAAAAGGCCATCGTGTTTGCTGGGATACAAAGCACTGCACAGAATCTGCCTGAAAGGTGTTCCTATATATAGATCATCAGCTAACACTAGGAGGATTCTGCAATTCAGGGAGGGCAGCCTGCAGTGCTGCACTGCCCTTCTCTGTTTGCTCAAAGCTCTAAGATGTCTACTAACATTCCAGTCTCCATCTCCTCTGTGTGTTATTCCTGAATGACCTTGGTTCTCATTATATATGTGGCAATACACTTCTTTGAAGTGCATGCTGCTGCATTGCACAAGGCAGCACTACAATAAATCATGGAGGGTGAGTAACAACGCCAGGAACACTGACTTACTCCCAACATTGCCAAAACATTCTCAATGCAACCTATTTATCACTTCAGCTGCTTCAGTCCTCAAACATATGCTGATAACACCATCTGAACACAGATGCTGTTACCATTTCCACTTCGTGTGCAACTCGTGTTCACTATTTACTGTGCAACAGCTATTTTGTCTATTAGACTTCACAAAAAGCTAGTTGAAAAAGTTGAACAGCTCAAGTTGACACAGCTTCTTTTCCCACCTCCTAGAAAACCTTGGCATTGGGACATCTCATGGAGCAGTGCTGAAAGCTGGCTCACGTGGCACTGCTCACAGCAGCATTACTCATAAGTAAGAGTGGAATACTTAGCCCTCATAGGCTAAAAACCAGGTAGAAACCTGGTGAAGTATTTGAACTCAAGTTCAGAGAGGAAGCAGGGGAAAACCAGCAGCTTATCCAGCACAGAGTTACAGCAAAAAAAGGTACACACCGAATTTTCCTCCTCCTCTTCCAGTTCTCTCTGCTGTTCCTCGTGTCTCTTTGCCTTGATCTCCATGGCTTCAGTGATCAGGTCCCTTAGAATTGAAACTGGCTTAGCATTCTTAATAAATGTGTGCTAGAAAAGAGTTAAAGCATTAAATAACATCATTACAGTGGCTATGCTTCAGGTGTGGCTACAAGTGTTTTTCAACACCACAGAACCCAGTGAGAATAGAACTGTACATCACCCAGCAATAAAATCTGCATTACTATATTACCATATAGTGTCTTTTAGCTGCTTCATAACCAAAATTTTACTGTACCTATTTGTAACTGAAGCAAACCTTGAGAAATGTCATCATGTAACAACTGCTTTATAGCTAGGGATAGAATTTTCCATAGGAAACGTGCAGTAAGTAGTAAATAAACACTGTGGTGATTGTCTGACATAGGAAAACAAACTTGTTCAGATATTCAGTTACAGAAGTTAATTCATCTTAACAAGCTGACAGCATAAATTAGAGCTTGTAAGCAGAGCAACTATGGTTGCCTACTTCAACAACCTTGTACTTCAGATGTCATAACAAATTTCTTGATCTGTGAGACTGAAGTCCAGATTAAGCCAAAAAACTAACACCTTATTTTTAGCAGGAAGATCACTTTGTAATTCAAGGCCATTTAAAATACCACTCTTTCCTTGAAGACATGGCCATGGTACCATTTACATTCCCTTTGCTGGTCTGAAAAATTCTGATTCTTACCTCTTTGTACACAAATACAGTTTACTTCAAACTTTAGTGCCTCAAATTAAACTGTTCCACAAAGAACAGAAGTGATGAAGCCCAGTGTCCTACACAGAGCAGCTGTCTTCTCCCTTGATATAGTAATTCAATTACCCTCCTTTTTCCTCCACCATCTGTCCCCAAAAGCAGTACTTTCCACCCACAGCACTTCCAGCTCTATCACACATGCTCCAAATTCCAGATGTGGGGGAAAAGCCACATGTACTGATGTTGGACACAGTACCTGGTGTTCTGGCCAGTAAGCAGGAGGAAAGAGAAACTCAAGCTTTCCCCCTCCCCCCTGCCTGTTACTTGCACATTAAGTCAGGTCTCTTCTATCCAGCTGGCAGCATTCAGCTATTCACACAAATTTCCAAGTCTTTGAGGTTTCAAGTACTGATTCATCATCTGAAACTCTGTAGCTTTCAATTCTGACTCTCCTCACAGTCTACATTTTGGTGTTTGGTGTAAAAAATAAAATATTCATGTGGATTTGACCATCTATTACTGGAAACTACTTTGTAAAATTATGTTTTCCTTATAGTGGAGCTTACTGGAAATCAAACTTTCAGAGAGGCTATTGCTATCTCGAGACAGAATAAATCTAGCATCAGTGTCTTACAGATGAAACTTCAGAAGAACAGATTCTCAGGTAGTGATGAACAAAGAAAATTAATAATAACATTTATCTTTTCTGCTGCTATTGGTAAAAGAACACTAATTTCTCCCAAAGTTAAATGAATTAGGGAGGAATCAGGTTTTTCCCCTAGTTACTTGTAGGTTTATTTTAACAGCCACGAGGGCAGTGGGTAACACAAACATGGGGCCAAAGGAGGAAACTTTCTTAGTGCTTCCTCTCTTCCCCACACACTAAAATATATGGCCCCTGGAAAATTATGTCCATTTCATAAATGGAGGGATAACTTGGGCTCAATTCCTTTACTTAACACTTGCCTAAATACTGGTATCTATTGAGGGCCTCTAACCACAGAGCAAGGATCCAATTTTAATGGCAAGAAGCAGCTCTAAACTATGTAAAGGGCAATTCATTTTTAGAAGCTGCAAAGGAGAAATAAGATGGGGGCAAAAATACAGGAGCTGATGGAAAATATCAGCAAGTGGAAAAGTATTAAGGCACAACGACAGTTAAAATGAGATTTGCCCTTAGGAATTTTCACCATAGTTCTGGTTTGGGCCTCAAAGTCATCAAATTAGCATTTCCTCAGCAATGTACTGACCTGTAGCAGCTGTGTTGCTGTAGCTCTTTGTTCAGGATTTTTCACTAAGCATTTCTTCACAAAATCTGTGAATTCATCAGACCAGAGCTCTGGCTTCCGGAAAGTTGGAGGGGGATTTGTAGGAATCATAAAAATAGCCTAGATAAAAATCAAATAGCAATAGTAAGTTTAAACAACACACATCAGCGCAGCACTGAAGCCAAGTAAATAAATTGCTTTATCCACCTTTCTTATCATGCTAAGAATCTGGAAGACAAATTTGAAGTAAGCTGGGATTTCCACCCAGCTTGAGATCCAGGAAGCAAATCCATCTGCTACGAATGGAGCTACTTCCCATTAGATTTTCTCTACTTAAACTCTACCCCAGTGGGACATCTCTATTTTATCTATTGCTGGTTATCAAGCCAGAGGGATGATTTTATTCTTTTGGAAGTTCTTAGCAGAAGTAACAGCACTGCTTGTTTAAACAGACACACAACTTGCTGTGGAAAGTCAGGTTCACCTCTCAAAAGCATTTAGTTTTATAGGATTGCTTAGGAAACTTGGTAGGATTAAGATTTCCTTTTGCATTCCTAATTCTTCAGATGTAAATGCAAAACCTGCTTTTCCTAGTAAGGTCTACAAACACATGCTAAAAGGAATAGCACGACAGTAAAACATGGCAAAAATAAAGTAATAAGTAACTAGCAGTGACAATTTAATTGACAAAATAGGATTCTATAGTTTACTTGAAACTGAAAAGGCAGCATTTGACCTATGTAAAAGACATTTCCCACTGCTAACTGTATGCAGACAGGTTTTTGGGGAGGTAAAAAGATCCATGCTATATAAAAAACAAAGCAACCCAACAAGCCAAAACAACAGAATAACCACACAACCAATTGTCCAAACTAAGATAATGCCATTTTCTTACTTTTTTTCAGGTTTTCCTCTAATTACAGATTTACTCTAATTGTGTGTGCACAATTCTGAGAGACTACTGCAGAACAATGGGAATATTTCAACTTCTGTATGGATTGTCTCAAATGCATTCAGTATCAGGGCTCAATAATTACACACGACAGCAACACACTATTCAGGGCTAAGTTATTGACAGAAATCAGCTGCTATTTTCTCCTACACCCAGGCTCAATTCAGTCTCCTTTGCCAAAGTGAAAGGGAGTGACAGTTCTTCATCTGTTCTTCTACAAGCACAGGCAGAAATACAAGCTCAGAGAAAAGGAAAACATTTCAATAAGAGATTATGCACAGTTACCATAGCAGAGGCACCAGAAGCTTCAGCCTGTGTTTGAAACACAGGGAGGAGGGAACTTCCTGAGATTTTATCCCTAAATTCTTAAGCAGCCTGACTGACCTTGAAAGTTGGTTTAACTTGTTCAAACCCTCATTCTCAATAAGCTGAAGAAAAGCAGAGCCCACACAAAACCTCTTTACTAGCATTTTAATTAAAAAAAATAAAAATATAAAAAATTAAGTACTGAACAATTTGCTTTAATTTAAATATTTCTTTTACAAAACTCAATTAATTATCTGCCCAATAGAAGAGTCACAAGAGGAGACCTGGTGGTTCAGTCTAAAGCAGCTGTGATGGTTTCAGTGTAGAGTGCAGAACTGGTGGCTGTATTACCCTGTCCCTGGCCTCACCTCCTTAGATACAAGAGGAGTTGTCAGCACAAGTGAAGTGCTTCTGGTGTCAAGCAGTGGCTGACAAATTCAGCTGCTTCTGTCCTTGAAAATAATGATCTCTTCTGAACTTTGAACTGATGACTTTGAATCTTATCTGCAGCTACTCCTAAGAGGCAGCTGTGGAGGAGCTGCTGAGAACACCTACCTGGAGCAGGCAGTGCTGTCACCATGGGGATCTCCTGTCTGGGGAGAAACACTAACCTGCCTCTCCACAGGTAAGCAAAGTGTGGCTTCAGAGTCCTGCTCACATCCCATCTTCTGGGAAAACTGCCTTTGCCAACTGTTTTCATCAAGAACTGACAGCAGAGAACTGACTTCTTTACATTTCACAAAGGACAGTGAGAAGAAAGAGGGAATGCATGAATCATTCTTTTATGGCAGGCAATAAAAGTCACAAAAGGAGATATTAAAGCACTAGAGTTAGGGTCCTAAATCCATATTTATGCTTGGTATGGTTGTTGAAGATTCCTACTTCAGAAACCCATGTATTTCTTTAATGCTTAAACTGCAGCCTTTTGAAAACCTAAATAAACTGTGTTAGCCAAAAAGAAGCATACAAGAAAACATCTAGAAACTACTTCTTTCATTTAGGCCAACTCAGTTATGCCAGGCTGGCATGTGCCTCTCCCTCCAGCTCACAGCACTCCCTCCTGCTAACCAGCCTGAAATGCTGATTCTCTACTCTACCTTCCCCCTCCACTGCCCACTTCTGGCTTGTCTATTTCTCTGTATAGAACTTACACTCCCTCTCTCTTTCAAAATCATCTGATACAGCTTCCAAACACTTCTGTTTCCTTCCAAGAACCCTGCAAAGCAGGCACTGAAAAATTATAAAGCTAGTCCTAAATCTCCAGGAATAAAACCCAAATGCTTATCTGAAAGGAACCCATTCCTCATTTTGGCTTCCAATTCTTGTCAAGTACATCTCTTATTCCAAAACAAATGTGAGCTGTTCAGTCACCCTGTTCCATGGGTGCCAAGGGGAGCAGGAGACCCAAGAGACTTGGGGTTTTTTCATGTTTCAGATCAGCAGGAACTGTGGATTTTGGGTGTTAGCTCCTTGTCCCTCGTGTTCAATTGGAAAAAAACCCACCTTACTAAACTGCAGGACATGGCAAGTGTCACTTCTGCTGCTGTTACTTGCTCAGTATCACAAATGCTACTGAAGGAGACAGGATTTTTATCCTGTGGCTACTCTGTAATTCCCATGCTGTGAAAGACAAGGACATTTTTAATATCACAAGGTTAAGGACACAAGACATCCACAGGCAGCTTGTGACCCCTGGGTTTTGGCACTGCAATTAGACTACTTAGTTTAGCAATCTGCTGCAGAAAACCATCTCCACAAGACATTTTAACTCATTTGAGAGCACAAAACCTATTTAAGACTTGGGGCAGATTATATGGCGAATACTTTACCATTCTATTAACATTGGAAACAAAGATTCAGCTGAGAGATTTTTCTCTGCTTTTTGACACATCATCCCACTTCCCTCCCTTCTTCAATGACCTCCAAAAAGGCTCTTGAAACCCCATGAACTCTTGAATTCCACAGCTATCAAGTTCTATCTTCTGTTTCTGGAGAGGGGTCAATGCTGCTCTTTGTTCATCTCAGCCTCAGGAGCCACACCAACTGGAGATCAAAGGGCTCAGATGAAAATTGGGCATACAGCAGCCCAGGCAGTGCCAGTTTCTCCATTCTCACTGCAGGTCCCACACACTTCTGACAGAGAAAAATGTCTTGAAGGAACACATGAAAATACAACATTCAATTGTGCACAGGGAAGGCTAAAATATATACCCTGAAATAATGGCTATAGAAATGCACAAGTTGTCAAATCCATTTAATCCACTTAATTTACCACTAACTTTTAAAACTGTCACAAAAAAAAACCCATTTACTGAAGGTATGTTCAGTGAATAAATGAAAAATTTTTAGAAATACATACATAAAAATATTAAAATTATTTTACAATTAAAAAAAAAAGGGGGGGGGAACAGACTGAGCAGCAAACAGCAGAAAATCCAATCCCAAACCAACTCACCAAAAACCCTCCCACAGCTATTCTCAGTGGTTTAACAACCATTCACTGTCATCAGCTTCCCCCTGGAATGATGACCTTTGCTGTTCAAAGCAAAGCATGATTCACTGAAGATGTAAAGTAATAAAGTAATAAACGGAGAAAAAAAAATACATAATAAAAAGAATAATCACATGGTTAACAGCAAAAAATGGGTTTCTGACAAATAAGCCACTTACACTGACCTGTACATTTATTTTGATAGCAAGGTTCTAACACTGAGAGTGTTTACAACAGGTCAGCAGTGTAAAGATGCTCTTGCAAAATGTCTGAGATGGGTAAGTGCAGTTAGAAATCAGCTGAAATGAATCCACCCTTGGAATGAAAATGAATGAATCCACCTCTGAGCTTACTCCTTCCACCCGAGGTGGCAGTTGGGAAATCATTCCCTATGATTTGGGAACTCTTCATTACTTTTACCTGAAGGGTTTTTTACTATTAGCTTGTCCCAACTTGCTGTCTGAATCAGTTGGAGTTCCTCAATCCAGTTCAGCAGGGCTATTTTCATTTTCAGCCTTCCAAGAAGGACAACAAATCCCTTCTATTTAAAAATCAATTTTAAAAATATATATTTTCTAACTGCTCTTCAGCTTTCTTGTTTTCTTGGGGTGTTTTTTATTGCTTCTTTGGAGTTTTTTGGAGGTGGGAGGACAATGGTGTCTTAGATAAGTGAAGCTAAGGCATTCACTGAAAATAAAAACAACTGCAGGCTACTCAAGGTTTTGTGCTTCAACTATGCCAGGCAGCTAAAGGTTTTGAATTACTTTTTTAATTAACATATAGAGGAAATTTCTGAGAAAATACCTAACTTGCAAATTATCCCCTAGAGATAATATCACTACTTAACATTTTACTTGTAATATTACATTGGAAGCTTACATCCACAATTAATACAAACCCAGTCCATTTTACTGTGCCCAGGAACCACGAAAAGCTAATAAAAAAATCATGATCATGAAAAAAAAAAACGAACCATCCAAACACTACCAGAAAACAACAACAGAGTTTCCAACACCTGAAACTGCAGCATTCAGCCAGCATTTGGGCCACTGTTCCCAACAATTTCACTCACCAAAAGGAAAACCTCAATGAGCCACAAACTAATTCATGATTGTTGTTTAGAAAAATACCCTATAGGAGGAGGAGGAAGGGGAGTGCTCACATATGCACATGGGGAAACATATATCCCTTCCAAGAAAACTCCAACAATATAGTTAATTGAACAACAAAAAGCCATAATAATGAAAAAAAAATAAAAATAAAAATCTCTCTTCTTCCCACAGTATTTTCTGCTGCTTCTGAGAAAACAAGGCAGTGATTACATCCAGAAATCTACTAACATTTACTGAGACATGAAGTGGAAAAACTGCAGCTGCAGTTATATTTGCTAACTAAAGACTCAAGGGGTGAGTAACTTCTATTTGTGAGAAAAGCATTCCATTATCCACATTTGGGAATGTGCTTCCAAGATCTTTTCACCCTTCCCCTATGCCCAGTGTTCACACAGACCACTCACTTGCTCTCATTCTCCCCATCTCCAACCTGAACACTCAGGGGGAGATGACACTGGGAGACTTTAGGTGTCTCCTGCACAGGGTGTTCTCTCCCTGAAACAGCTCCTTTGCCTCTGATTTTCTACCAGTTATCCAAGGATTAACATTTAAGAGTCAATACTCAGAGGTTCCAGGTAGCACAAGCAGTGGAAGTCAGCACAGAGCAGGATCTGGACATTGAAATGACCAAATTAAACATGAAGCATCACCCAGGCATCCCGTGGCTTCCACAACAACACTGGTCTTGCATCTTGCAAAGGAACATGAATGTGGCTGAGGAAACTAGAATTTGTAATGATTAGTCATGATTTAATACCTGGCACAACATCCATCCCACAGAAGATTCTTCCATGAGGGAAGATGTTCCAGTGAGAACACATACGCAAAATTGAAATTACAATTATTATTGAAAAGAAGGAAAAAATTAACTACCAGCCAAACTTGGCTGCCTGTATCTTCAATTTTATTTATCAAGCTGAAAAATCTCTCCAACTTTCTCTTTTCCTGTATAAGACCAAAACTATGAGATGTTCTGTTTGTATTACAATTACACTAATTCAGTGCAGGGCACTTGCTCTTTACTGAGTCCAGATGACATTTACTAAGTTAAACATGAGCCAATTACCTTAAAGCAACAACAAAATGGAAAAAAAAAAAAAAGAAGGGGTTGATTGCCACTGGGTAGGTCATACAGTGGCTACAGAACAAAATTGGTTGAATTACATTTTGACAAACATCAAACACAGAACTGGAGTTTCAAACTACTATTTTCTCTTTTTTCCACACACCTTCTAGAATTCTCACATTGAAATGCACTCAGTTCAAAGCCCTCTCTTTCCCACCCTGAGGTGATGGCTAAGAACAGACTCCCCACAAGTTTATCCCTCTTTCTCAACTTAAAAATCCACATTTTTAATATTCTAAGTACAAAATAATGTTATTTCCACTTCATTTTTTAATATACCCAGTGGCTGGCTAACTTTTTCAAGACTGCTTATTTTAATTTAATACAGTAAAAAAGAAAAACGTGGCTTTTAGTGAAGACTAAAAACAATAATTGTCTAAGTTTCTTCTATTTCTGCAAAAAACACTTGTCTTCAATCAACCTGAAGTGCCATGTAATTATCCATACTGGAACCCTTACCCATATTCTGCAGGGCAGTTATGACTTTCATCATCTCCAGGTTTTTTTTACCCATCTCTACCTCCTCCCAGCAGGATCCCCTCAGCTTTGAGCAGCTTTCAGCCAGGGCAGGAGGAGATGCTAATGAGATGCTAATGGAACTGAATGCTAATTAGACAACCTCAGCATCTTCAAAATCCTGCACACCCCAGAGGAAATACAGAGGAGGCATTCAGAGAACCTGCTTGGTTGCAGGGACATTTCCTACCTGCTATTTCAGTATTCCTGAGGCTTAAGAAATAAAACCGACAGAGCCTCAATTTAGTGTCAGATGGAGATTTAAATTCATTCTAGATCTTAGGCATAAATATTAAGAGTTTTCTGCCATTTGGATGTAGCACTCCAGACATCAAAATGACTCTCTTGGTTGACTGTCATTGGAACAATTATTTGAAATCACAAAATTCTTGCAAATTCTTAAAATATTACAAATATTTTATCAGAACCAGATGTTAACAGCACAACTTCGAATTAATGAACAACTTTTCTTTCCATTTTTCATAACAAATTAGTCACTGCTTTATGGATGCATCTGAGGAAAGTTAGAGAATTGCAAGCCCCAAGGCACAGGACTGGGTGTCATAATTTAAACCATCACCAGCTGAAAAGCAAAGGCATTAGAAACATAACAGTTTACTATGTAGATGAAGTTTCTCTTGCAGATTATCATCTTTATTGTTAATAAATTCTCAAGTCTCAACAGCCAGCAAAAGCTGCCATTTCAACCCTAGTAAAATTCTTACTAATCCTAGAAGTCCATGAATGTTTACAAGTACTGAACCATAAAGAAACAATTTAATATTCTGATATGAAATCAGAAATACAGATTCCTCATTTTTCTTTTAAATCCTAACAGCACAGTTCCAGCACTGTCAGAAACAACAATTTCACCCTTGCTCTGCAGTTATAATATTTACAGATGTGATAAAGAAAATGAAACAAAAAAAAGAAGGGTGAGGGTTTTTTTCCCCATTAAAACTTTCTTCCTTGCCTATCTGTACGTAACCTAATAACTAATAATAAGCTAATAACTCCCAAAAGGTCCAGATTTCCATGGATGCAAATTTTAATTCTAGATGTAAGCAAATTACATTTAAAAAAATCAAAATACCACCTATCTAAAAACTATCAGCTTGCACTCAGCTTTTCTGCAGGTGGACAACTCAGCTGCTTCTACCATGGAAATCAAAATTATTTCCTATATAGTCTCACAATGCATTTTAAAAAAGAATGCAACCCTGCAAACTGGCATTAACACAGACAAAGCTGATAGAAAAATCACCAATTTCATACCCAAATCACTCAAGTTAGTTCACAAACTGTCGACTGTGTGTTAGACCTTGAAGTATTTAATCAGCAAAATAAAAGGCTGAAATTAAAAAGCCAGGCTGGTTTCATTGTGCTAAAAAACCAGGGTGGTCCACAGGCAATTTTTGATACCATTGGTGTTGCTGAGGGAACAAACTGAAAACAGGTGCCATCAAATAAAAATGGAAGACTCCATTCTATTTTAAAAGCACCTTCAAACAAAGTTTCCATAAACTTTTTAACTGATACTACAAATTTGACAATACTTGACAACAAGAAAAGGATTATAAGTGGTCTTTAGACCATCAAGTTTTAACTGAAACAAATTTAGACTGATTGGCAACCCTTCCTGTTAAATAAATAAATTTCTTCCATTAAATATGCATCATCCTCCTTAAAAATGACCTGGTGTACATTTTAGGGCAATATAATACCAAGAGAGAAATAGGGTATATACAGTCTTAATAAGCTTTCTCCATTCCAAATGCCACCCTCCTTTCAATCTAAAGCCTTTTTTTTTTATTTTTTTTTTTTAACAAATTAAAACAATCTGTATAGACTTGATGGTTAAAAATATTGCATTAAGTAGTAATAGAAGCTTGGTATTTTCCTCCTAATCTGATTGCTGTTTTCTCCCACGTGATTCAAAAAAATCAAATAGATATCCCTATAAATAAAAGCCAACTAATTATACGTTTGGTTTTAAAAAGCTTAATAAGGTTAAGAAATGGCTGATTCAGTAGCCAAGGCTCTCTAAAGAGCTTCCTCCAAGCTTTACTGCCACAAAACACCCCAAAGTTTCAGGAAAAAAAGCAAACACACAAGCAACACTCAATGAACAAGTGTTGATTTAAGCTTCCATGAACCTCTTCAATTTACTTACCAAGCCCTTTCTTGGCTTAACAAGACTCCAGTCACATTCAAAGAAAATACACTTCAAATAAAAAGGAATCTGCAAACTCCCTCCTCCTCAATAAAACTAACTGCCAGACCTCTGAATCCAACTCAACCTCGTGGATTTTGTGTTCAACCTGGAACTTGAAAGATGACAGAAGTAAAAAGAAATAGAAGCATCTGTAATAAATAGAGAGCTATTCACTGAAAAGCTTTTTAAGCTGTGGTGTATTCTCTAATATTCTGCAGGGTATTGTAGAATTTGGAGTAAGAGGATTCTCTTAAGTCTGTCCATAAACACCTTGCTGAGTCATTTTGCAGGTCCACAGTTAAAAAGCAATGGAGTCAGTTCAGCACACAATGGTGTGTACAAATCAAAGGCTTCTTTAATTACCAATTACTGTAAAATTCCTACAAGTCTTGCAACGGGAAAATTCTGCTCCTAGCTTTTTGATGATAACATTTTCTTAAGACCTTCCAATTGCAGAAGAGTTTTGCTCTGCAGGGCTTAGTTTTGGGCTTAGTTCCACTCCCCTCCAGGAAGGAGCAGATGTGGAGTCACTGCCAGCTCCTGGAGCAGCTTTTTGGTCAGGGCTGGGTTGTTTTCAGGACGTGTGCAGGGAGCAAGCAGGCAGCTGAGCAGCAGAGCAAAGCTCACCTGGGCTGCACTAGTGTGCTGACCACATCCCTGCCTTCACCCACAGCCCTCTCAGCTCACCTTTAATAACCTTTACAGATGCAGGGCCTGATGCAATGCTCAAGTCATCAACAATCCCTCCACTTACTTTGAAAGTGATTCATCAAAGTCAGAGAAAACCAACCATCAAGTGAAATATGTTTCAAATTTCCTATCCAGGAGTAAGTCTAATAAGATGAGCTAATTTAATTTTAATTAAATCCTCATTTAGAAGCACAAAATAAATGTTTTCCATTTAATTCAAATTAAACTCCAGGTCCAGTGCAAATTTCAAGTATTCTCTGCTTATGCTACTTTATTACACATGAACATTTCCTTTCTACAACCAACAAACCTGCTAAAAAAAATAAATAAATCACAAAACACTTAATTGGAGATTCTACAACCACAAATAAAGTGCAAATAAAGTTTACTACCCGAACCTTCAAGACATCACTGCAAGGAAAAACCAGCTAGAGATGCAAGAAAAGAGTAGGTAATGAAAACAATACCTAAAGGAGACACATACAGGAGATGGCAGGCTCTTCAAAAGCTTTAATGGGATGGAAAGAGGGCCTTGGCTTTCTGATGTCATCACCACGCATACCTCCAGTAATGCAATGGCTGTGCAGTATGTGTTCCAATGCTCATGGGAGGTTCTGTGATTACACCAATACCCAATGAACATGAGCCTTTCTGAAGGATTGATTTCCTCTCACTAGTCAACTTGTTCCAGATTTCACATGCTACCTCAGTAGCATCTTCTGCATTTCCCCCAGGGGAGCTCAGCCCAACCCCCTTGGCCATTATCCCCATCTTTCACTTTCTTCTGCTCCTCACTTGCTGCTTTATGGGATTTTTTTTCTTTCTCTGAGAGCCAGATACTAACAAGGTAGTATCTTGGTTAAAAGAAATTCTGCACCTTTTGTGAATCTCTAGGGAAAGAGAACTGAATTACAGTACACAGACAGTCTTTGATCTGGTTTGTACTCTCAAGAGCCTCCTAACCCAGGGGAGATCTCCATTTTTTCTGGAGAAAGAAGTAGAGGCTTTTGATGAAACAGAGTGGCAAAACCTCTTCAACGTGTTCCTTGGACTATTAGGGAGAAAATAATGTCCACAAGCTTTGCCAGAGGACAAATGGTATTTTCCCCATTGTGTGGGCATCAACTGGACACTGATTTTTCTCCTGCCCCAAGTCTATACAGCAAAATAACTTCATTCTCTGTTGGCCAAGTAGTCTCGTGGCTATAGCCTTTAAAGAAGGAAGACTAGAGGAGGTGGAGAAGAAAGGAGGCTTTGGGGGGGAGTGGGGACAGGGACACACACCCCCCCCCCATGCAAGGTCAGCACTAATGTATACAGCAGTCTCCTTCAATAATTAAGTTTGCATCCCAATGAATTTGCATTCCTGCCGTCCAAAGAAGTGGATCTGTTCAGGTCTCACTTGCTTTTCTCCAGACTGAACTCTTTTAAAATAATCTTAATACACTGTTTAAAAGGACATACGGTGTTGAATCCTAAGAGAACTACCAGAACATAGAATGCACAATGGAAATGTGGAAGAATTATGACCTCCCTGAGAAATCACACTTGGCCAGTCCTACCACACTCAGTGTCATTCTTCTGCAGTCTGAAGAGGTAGTAAAATCATAAACAGCCATCATATACAATCAAAAATCCATATTTTCAATCTCTTTAAATAGTAGTTTACTATCTAGAAACAGCAGGCAAGATCTCAAGTTACAAATTAACAAGAAGTGTCTCACAGAAAGTTCTTTAAAGGAAAAGGACTCTAAGAAGTTAACCTCTCCTGAAGATAAGCACAAGCACTAAAATAAGAAAACAATATAATACACTTGTACAAACCTACTTTAAATTAAAAGCAGTAATGCTGAGATAAGATAGGTGAACTCTGAAGGGCAATAATAGAGCCCAGTGAGACAGTTCCACATGTTGGAGAGAAGGAAGGCAAATGACTAGAGAGAAAGACATCTGACATCTCCAGAACTTTGTCTTTTTCCCTCTCCTCAACTTCTGGCATGAAAGGCAGAGAGGAAACTCCTTTCTCTACAATTAAAGAAACTCCATCAGAGAGCAATGTTCAACGTGACATCTTCCTTCCTTCTTACAGCTTCATGCAGCAGTAATTCTCACTTCAATCTCCAGTTTTAATGCAATATGCTGAGAAGAAAAAAAACTGGGAAATGGTAGATTGTTATGAGATACATCAGGAATAAAAGGTTATTACAAACAGATTAATGCAGGGTGGAAATGACACAGGCTAAGCAGGAGGCATGGATAATCTGGGTAAGTGCCATGGAAAAATAAATATCATGATTGGACTTAAGGCATATGGAAGGAGTTCAAATTGGCTTCCTCTAATTCACTGCAGAACATGTGATACCCACATGGCCATTTCCAACAAACCTCACCATGGAGAAACAAAGGCCAAGCCTGAAGTGTTGAAAAACACATCTAGCACCAGCTCCTTCCATACCACAGTAATGGGAATTGCTGCAGCTGCCTGACTAGCACGAAAGACAACACTTGTGGGGTACAAGGGCAGGCTGACTTGCCATTTTTCTTGCTTTTCGTTCTTTTTTTCTCCTTAGGGAAGAGAGCTTCCAGCATTAACCTGAGGCACAGCAGCCTCCAAGTGTCAAGTGTTGACCTTGCAAATAAAAAGTTTGATAAAAGGCAGGTTGGAGTTTTGCAGTTGGTCTGCAATGGGGAAGGCAGCAGCTTCACTCAACCCACTTCCCCTGCCCTTCCACATGCTTCTCTAACTTCTACAGCTCACTTCTGGCAGGCTACCCTTTCAGAAGATCAGTTGCTTTAGCCAACATCATGAGAGGCCACAAAACATGCTGGTAGTTTGCTTAACAGAAGGGTCAGGAAGTCCTGGCTAAGGATAGGCTGTCTCTACAACAGCAGCCCATGCTTCAGCTGGCTTTAAATTGATCATAAAAATCACAGCCTCACAGCAACCATGTCACTGCTTCCATTATAGACTGAAAAGAGAGAGGAATTTAGAAACAAACAGAAATAACAGAGATGCTGCATGAAGAGGAGAGGCTGAACAAAGCAGTTAAAGGTTTGAATTAAACTCAGGCAGTGGTAGGCCATAAATACTTCTCACTAGAGGACAGCACACATGCTGCAGTCAGTGGGGGACACAGGAGCACAGCTGATCAAACAGCCCTGCAGCTTCAGAGCAGAGAGGGAGTCTTGCTCTAGGGCCACACAGAAGCCTCCCTGAATTAGCCCCACTGCAACTGCAGAGCTGCTGTTCCCAGCAGAGCAATCCAAGGCAGATGCAGTCAGTTCATCATCAGCAAAAGCCCAGGAGGACTCTGGCACTAAGCAGGTGAGGCACTCTACAATTCTTACACAAATAAAGCATTAGACCTACTGGGGCTGGCAAATGGTCTTGACCTTTGAGCCTCAGAACCAAGCATGACAACTGCCAATTCCACTGGAACTCAGGTTTGCAGCACAGCCAAGGAAAAGGACATTGATGACACTTAGTCAAATACACTAAACCAGGGATGGTTAAACAGGAGAGAAAAAAAAAATAAAATAAAATGCTGTTTTTTGCCCCCAGATTCAATTCCATTTTGCACCTCTGGCTTCTCATTCTCTCTCAGCTTGAAAGTGGTGCAGCCTTCTGGAGCAGCTCGAGTGTGGTTAAGTAGAGGAAGCTCTGCTTGTTTGCATGGAATCTGCTGTTTCCTCCCTGCCAAAACACTTGTTTGAAGAAGTCATGTCATATTTCCATTAAACTGTAACTGCAGTTGACAGGGAAATGACCTGCTGGCAGGGCACTACCTTTGTGGCAGTGCCAACCCCCCTGCAGCAAAGCAGTGCAGATGGCAGTTCCAAGAAGCCTTCTCAAGTAACAGAGCTGTGCCTTGCATAAATACCATGGAGCTCCAGCAGCAGCTAGGAAAAGCCAGCAGTTTGCCCAAGCTTTCATGCCTGCCTCTGCTGATCCTGGGTCATAACTAAAACCAAGCATCTGCCTGTGCCCCAAAGCCCTGTGAAGCTGGATCAGATGACACTGGGAAAAAGTATTGCAACTCAAATCTTTGTATTTCTTGTTAACCACTGTAACAACTCGCTAATAAAAATTAAGAAAAACTCTAGGTATCAGATGTACAAAAGAGCACTAACTGCAGACAAGCCCTTAAAAACCCCTAACACAATTTATTAACAAGAACACATGTTCTGTGTAATCCAGAACTGTTGTCTTCAATTACTTTGGCCTTTGATAGCATTCATTTGATTATGAGAATTAAACAGATTCACCAGCTTCCCAACTCAGTGACCTCTGATTTATAAGCAGCTATTGTCATGCATATAAAAATCCTCTCTGATAATGTAGTCTTCACCTTTCAACAGCTAGTGCAACCACACAGGGATGTTAAAATGAATGCAGATCTAATTAAGACATTTTCATTAGAAGTACTATCACACCCCCAGCACGATCAAATGTATTCACATTTGTAATCAATGATCAATAGTTCTTCAAAAGATCTTGAAAATGGTATTTCATCTCCAATTAAATTCCCATCAAAAACAAGTTTGAGACACTTATGTTGTTCTCAGCTTTCACTGGAGTATTTTCAGTTTGAACAGTAATTTTAAAATAGTTAATTACACAGAAAAAAATAATGTGCAGGAATTTACTGAGCTTTGCTTCCAGGATTATGTAATATTTCTAATTGCAAAACCATTTGAGTTTGCCATTTTTCACTAGCTTTAACCAAGCTGCATGTTATTAGCAAAAAAACAACTTTAGAAAACATATCTGCTTCAAAAACCACACACAAAAAAAACCCCAACAAAGAACAAGAACCCTGCAAACAAAACAAAACAAATCAAGAACCCAAGAGCACTAAATACACTTAAATTCATCTCTGCATCACCTTACAGTAACAACATATAAGGTTGAAAGAGAAGGTCCTGTTTATATTAAGATCCTGATAGATGAACAACCAACAAAGAAAAAGGAATGAAACCATATTCATTAAAAAAAAAAACAAACCAAAACAACCCTGACAGTTTTTCTCTATTACCAGTATTAGCAGTGCTCACATAGGACATTTGAGTTCTTCTTTAGGTCATCCTTACATCAAAAGTCCCTTTTAAAGGAGGAAGGGCTCTTGGCTATGAAACTAAGTGCAAGCACAGTATGGAATAGGATCTATATGTTACCTTCAAGTCACTTAAGCACTTGCTGCTTTAGCTGTCTCCCAGGTAGAGATACAAGCATTCCAAAGCCTTATGGAGACATGTTAAAACACAGGCCAACTGCAGTACATCTGAACCAGCACAGCAAGGGGGAACCTTTAGCCTTCATCTTTGTGCACAAAACCAGTTTCATGATTCCAGTCGTAGGCTTTTGGTGATTTGGCTGGGATTTGTGTTTGGTTTAATAGAAAACAAACTTACCCTCATTGGGTGGATATCAGCATAGGGAGGCTTTCCTTCAGCCATTTCTATGGAAGTGATGCCAAGGGACCAGATGTCTGCCACACAGTTATAGCCAATCTCTTGGATGACTTCAGGAGCCATCCAGAATGGAGTTCCTATGACAGTGTTCCTTTTTGCCATGGTATCCTGCAAGGACAGTAGTTATGCCATTAAACCACAGGTGATGATTAGCAGGCTCTGTCAATAAGTCTATATTTAGAAGCTAAATAAGCCACCCAACTGTCTGTAGTGACTTCTAATGAAGAGCAAAGAGATTCAGCTCCTCAGCTTACAGAGGCCCAACTGCAACCAGCATAAACCTCAAACAGAATTTCAGTGAGATGCAAGTACACTGGGTGGTAAAAACAAACAACTAAACAGCCTTGCAATACACTAAATACTCATCATGCTACAGAACCTTAGCTCTACCACCACCCTTAGCTGCTCCTCAGACACAAAACTGAAGGCAGAAGAAAAAGCCCAAAGTAGAAGAGCACAGTTAGTAGCACTAAAGCAGATTTAAATATCCCCCCCCCATGGGTACTTACTGTTAACTGGCCAGCCACACCAAAATCAGCTAATTTGGCATGGCCCTCTGTGTTAAGAAGGATGTTTCCAGCCTTTATATCTCTATGTATTTTTCTCATGAAGTGCAAATATTCAAGTCCTTTAAGAGTAGATTTCAGAATAGTTGCAATTTCATCTTCTGTTAGCTGTAAGAAAACAAAACCATACAAAACCAAAACACAATCATTTCAGACCAATTATACAGAATACTGACAATGTACCTTAGGTATTTGCATACAGGAATATGCCCCACAGCATTAACAATTCAAACTCTAGCCTACTAACTTGATGCATATAGCTGAATTCTTACACAGCTCAATTACAGTGCTCCACACTGACACAAAGCTGTGAGACTGCATCCATACAGATGTGCCCTTTCCCAAATCCTACTTAGCCCTGAAAAAGGATAACTGAGATGTCAGGGTTATGCTGGAAGGTGCCAATAACCATTATCACTTGTTTCTTTAACTCTAGACAATTCCAGAAATTACTGGGAATGAACATCAGCCAGATGCTACTGGATTTTTCTTACACAGTCAGTGTAGATTGTGCAGTCCAAAACATTTATTTACTATCCCAAATGACAGAATCAACTGCAATTATCAACTGGCAACAAGGCTTCAGATATTTCATTACCAAAGGGGAGAAAAAAATACACATATATGGGGTTTTTTCCATTTATCTGCTTCACAAACTAAAACTATATGTGCTACTGTACCATCAATTCACAGTCATTTCTGTTCATTGTTTTAGATCAACATAACAGCAACACAAAAGCTCTTGAACAAGTGTTATCAGAGAAACAGTAAACATCAATAATTTACAGGTACCAGGTGCCCTGAGAACACTGCTCAGGTTTTAATCAACATTTATTTTAGAATAGAAAAGAACAAAAACAAAACACACACACACAGAATTCATTCCATACGATTCAAACTGTCAAGAACATATAAAGAAACTATTCATGCAACTGAAATGCTGTTTGGTCACAGTACATCAATGTTGTAATGTAAGAACTGAGTAGGTTAACTTGACATTCTTAGAAATGAAGAAACTGCAAAACTGAAGATTCATTTCTAATTTGGCTGCAACACTGGGTTGCATTTTTCCCCTACTTGCCCAATCCTACACATGAAATTTAATTCAGCAACAGCATCTCCTTTCAGTTTCATTTTTTCAAGTGTTGATACACATCTGCACCTCCCTCCAGAAACCAACCAACCAGAACTCAGTCACTTCAGCCAACAGAATGACTCAGAAAGGGAAAAAAAAATTATTAGTCAGCACGATTAGCTGCCCTTGAGGGTTTTTTTTCCACCCACTGGGATGCCTGTTTGGATTCGTGGCATAGCAAACCAGGCTGGAGCAGAGGGGCAAGACTTTCCACAGCAGCCTGTGCTGCTGCAGCCTTGTCTCTGCCTAGTAGCAAAGTGGAATGTCTTAGGAAAGAGCATTGTGGGGAGGCAACAAGGTTCAATTTCCACCCTTTAGTGTAACAGGAGTAAGACTTTGTCAGTGTTCTGCAAGGTGAGGTTATAGGGGGTTATGACAGAGGACTGATCTGATTAAAACACTCATTTCAACCTCCACCTCTGATGAATGTATTAGTATAGATTTCTTCAGAGTCTGTGTTTTCATGGTAATTTTATTGTTTCAGCAACTTAAAACTGGCATTACCAGAAATTACAAACAAAAGGAGGAAAAAAGCTGTTGCTTACATTAAGTAATTCTAATAATCTTGGAAAAATCTTCAGTAGCTCATAAAAAAAAAAAAAAAGAGAAACTGACTTTGAAACACAGATGCAACTTCTGCCATGCTCCTAAAAACCCCCCAGATTTAGCCAAAGTTATTGGGCCTTAGAAAATCAATTTACAGCTGCAAATCACATGTCTAAGTGCAGCAAAGGCACACAAATTCCAACTATTTTACCTGCAAAATTACTGATAAACATGACTTCAAAATACCATCCATATGAGCAAAATGCCTTTAGCTCAGACAGATAACAAAGGCTGCCCTGGAACCCCATGGTATATGGAAAGAGCAAAACAAGGAGAACATTCAAACACAGCATCTAGAGATTCAGATGCACTATTCATTTGAATGACTGGAGCTTTAACACATGAAAAAAAAAAGCAATTAGTTAAGATAACATGGCAGAAGATAGTCGTTGAGAATACATGAGCAATGTACAGGTAACAAATAAATTGGGATGTCAAAGGAAGTCAGAGTTGGGATCCAAGATGAAGGAACTCTGGACCCAACAGCACATCCCTTGTGCAGTAGTAGGTAGCTACACCTATCACAACACAGTCTCAGAGAAGACTTTTGTCTTTCCAACCCACTGCATAGCCACTAGATGGTCTGTTACAGTCACCTGAATTACACTCCTTCCCTGGCACCCCTTCCCCTTCTCAACCCTTGGTAATGCCAATCTTCTCATGCTCCTCAAGGACTGAGTGGGAGTGAGAATTTCCAAACCACATCTGTCCTAAGTGGCCTTGGGCCAGACTAAGGTGTGAGGGGCAGGGGGAAGAAGCCACACACAAGTTTTGCCTGATACAAAGCAGGAATTTCCAAGAAACTTCCAGCATCTTCATATTTGCTCCTACTGCTGAGAGGTGGTAAGAACTGAACAAGCTCATTTTGTGAGTGACCAAAGCAAAGATAAACCCCTTGGCATCAGCCAACTCTGACTTTCACACTGGCTTCTAGTCTTAATTCACAGTTTTTCACCTTAAAAAGCATGATGACACAAACCAAACACCACAACTCACCGTTTTATTCCTCAGTCTAATGATGTCTGAGACAGAGCCAGCTCCACAATATTCCATAACAATCCACAGATCTGTGTTCTTGAAGTA
>VYZU01027715.1:88649-105850 GCA_013401355.1 Ceyx cyanopectus
CCCCCCCCCAGGCCCTACGAGACCTCCCGAAACCCCCCCAAAGCCACCGATGAGCGCCGAGGAGCTGCTGCTGGAGGGGGAATTCGGGGGTCCCCCCGGTACCGGAGGGGGTCCCCGTTTCCACCTCCGCTTAACCCGGACGGAATTACGGATCGGGGGGGGTGGCTCGGCCGAGGGACGGGCCGAGGCTCCACCTCCCCCCCCAGCGGCAGAGCGGGCGGCGCCGCGCCGGCGGGAGGGCGACGACATGGAGGCGGCGGCGGCCGCGGCGTCGCGCTCCCGGCAGGCTCCGCGCAGCCCCGCGAGGCACGCCGGGAGCTGTAGTCCTGTCGAGGAACGGACCCCGACCTACCGCGGAGAGCCCGGGGAGCCGCCGGGGCCGAGGGCAGCCGGAGCTCCCCCCGCACAGCCGCCTTCGGGCAACGACGTCTCGGGGCAGAGCCGCGGGCTGAGGCGGAGGCCGAGGCGCGGTCGAGTCGGGGCAGCGCTGCCGGGCGGACGGGGCCTTTCATCCGCCTGTCTGCGCCTGGGACCATCCTCCTTGAAGAGCTCGGTCTCCCCCCGGCCACCCGGCTCCAGAGCAGGGCAGGGAGGAGTGCTGATGGTAGTTCCGCGGCACCGAGGAGCTGCTCTCTGCAGCTGGCTCGATGCGGCTTTGAAGTGAAAATCGCTGGCACTTGTTTTTTTAATGCCCAAGCGTACACGTTACCCCGCGAAGCCTTCGGAAGCTGCCGCGCAGTTAGTCGATCAGCAGGTTTTAGGCCACTGACAGTTAACAGCTATTTCTGCAACTTAACGATTTCGTATTTACTGCTGCTCGTGCAGCAATTTAAGATACTGACAAAGCATTCAAGCAGACCCAAATCAATGCAATAAAAGCTTAAATGTTCAAGCCAATCTCTGTATCCTTTCCTCAAAGTAGGTTTATTTGTGTAACTCAAGGAAATTTGAAGTAATAAAACACTTGGGCAAGATTCATAAAAACACTGACCTGCCCAAGTTCCACTTTGAATGGATTTTGGGTGTACAACAGCAGTGGCCCCTAAAAAAACCCCTGCGCTCCGTACTTAATTTCATCTCTTTGATGTGCATAGCAAGTGAATTTTCAGCATCTGAAGCCCTGTTGTGCAAGCCTTCTACTTTGTCTGAGTCAGTCCAATCCAGTTGACTCACTGTGGTTGGGCTAAATGCACAATGACAATATTGAATGAACTCGTAAAACCAATCACACACCATCCTATAACCTTTTAGGGTTTCGTTGTTAGTTCTGAGTCATGGAAAAACTGCAGTAAAACATCTTCCTTTGCACAACAGAACAACACAGAGCATTTCCAAGTACCATCCTACGAGCCACAGTGGCTCACCAGCAGTACCCCCAGATGTGTCCGTACCACAGCCAGCTGGTGGACAGCCAAAAAACCCCGTCAGGAGAAGGAGCCTCAGATGCAGGACAGTAGGAAATGGTAGGGAAGAGCCCTGCAAGACTGCTCGTTCTAGAATGAGTGAGGCCAAGCAGGTAGAAGATGCCACGTGGCTAGTGTCCAACTCTGTATTACAGGGCAGTTGGCTGTACCCTCTGACCAATTGTTATTTACAGTTCACCTAATGAAGGGAAGCCTGACGTCCCTGTTGGGCTGTGATACTGCTGCAGTGCTGAGGCTGTCTCTATATCCTTTAACACAAATCTCTAAGGCAATGCCTTGTTCGGGTTATTTCAGAGGAGGCAGGTTTTTTCCAGCTCCCCCTCTCAAGACAAAGCTGCAACAAACCATACAGTCTAGCAAGCAAAAGGAGTTTTAGGAAAAAAAATACAGTTACTCTGTTATAGTTGTAACAAGACAAAGGGGTCCAAGAAGTGCTCCCTCTCCCCATTCAC
Organism: Ceyx cyanopectus; assembly: GCA_013401355.1. NCBI lineage: Eukaryota > Metazoa > Chordata > Aves > Coraciiformes > Alcedinidae > Ceyx > Ceyx cyanopectus. The sequence goes on from VYZU01027715.1 coordinate 90,526, forward strand.
ATCTGCATTTTTTTCTCTAGAAGAAGGCTAAATAAACAGCCTAATCTGCCACTCTGGCCTTTAACAGCAGTTGATGAGAACAAGTCTAAAGAAAACCCGTCCAAGAATAGCAGCTTTAGATATTCACTCTCTTCATTCAAGATAATTTAATGCCACAAGCCCCACTCCCAGAAAACACCCTGATTACTTGATAACTGAGGAAGAAAGGGGCAGAAGTCTATCTATGTCCTGAAGAAGAAAAGTGTAAATACACCCAAGATGCCAGAAACAGAAGTGGCTTTATAACCCAGCAAAGCACATAGTCAAAAACCTGCCTTTCTCACAGAAGTTTCACTTGTGTCTTATTCAATTGCCAGAGAGCCTTCTAAATACATTTATCCTGAAAATATCACTGAGGAGATGGCATATATGCTATCATATTTTTCAAGATCCCTTTATTCAGCTCTTATAATTTGAAATGGTATGTTCAGTCAGCTATACTGGAATAAATGACACCACCTCACCTTTCCCCTGCAACGTGAAGCTGGGAACTGTTGTGTGAAATGCAACGCTGATCTGGTAGTTGTTGCAATCCTGTGCCCAGCCACCAGCAGAGAAGAACCTTTGAAAGGGAAAGCAGACTCTGTTCTGCTACCAGTCAAGGGCAGTGTAGCTGTTCTGGAGGCATGAATACACTATGAGACTGCTGGTGTCTAGACAACATGGAGATGAGGAAGGTGCCATCAATCTGCATGAGTATTCTCATTATTTCTTCCAATAATGGAGCTACTGAACGCTGCTAAGAAGGCAGGTCGAAAGAAAGCTTCATGTAGCCCAATCTTAAAAATTATTAGAGAAGCTTAACTGAATTACTCTTTTTCTTCTCATGTATTTCGTCCACGTCACCACTTTACCAGCATGCACTAGATCTGCCTTCTCTGCAGAACTGGCAATCCACATCAAATAGAAATCCTTAGACCAAAGGGTGGATGAAGACCATACTTAGTTTTTCAGTACTATAATTATTTTATATTAGAATGTAGTTCTGTAAACAGATAAAATAATTTCTATTATAATTATACTGCAACAGGATCAGGAATCATGACAGCATGCAGAGGTATTAGCTGCTGCAGACAAACTAAGACAGCCCCCAAGCCCCTAAATATACAAACTAAAAAGTTCCAAGATGTCAGTCTTGCCGCAGTGGCACAGAATTCCTAATAAACCTGAGATGGATAAAAATTGCTTGAGAAGCTCACGTCTGAGTTTCTAACAGGTATTACCGATGGGAAGATTTAAATTCCAAATACGTACTTCAAAGCCTTTCATAAACACGATGCAAATAAATGATGTGTGTTACAGTAGGGATCTTAGCTAGTTCCCTCGGTAGCAAATAAAAGCAGCACTTCAGAAGGTATTCCATCTGGCTGATTAAACAACGTGCATCCTAGAGACCAGCAGGATTGATAGGGCATGCTTTCCTAGAGACAGATGTCCCAAACACCTCACTGTCTCCAAACAAAACAGCCCTTGGTCCTCCATCGTGTCCAGGGCGCTTCTCGCGGACTGGCTCTTTTCTTCGGGTGCTTTCTACCCTATTGCTGCAGCAGCCCCTGGTTCTTCCAGAGGGTCCACAGCACTGTTCCGTAGTGCTCCCCGTGTCATTCCACAGCAGCTCCCCTCCCTGCCCACACAGACCCTTGAGGTCTCCCCAGCAATGTGACCCTTACAGCCCCTCCACACGGCTGATCCCTGCAGGCCTGGGCCTGCCCCGACGTGCCCGCGGCGTTACGGCTGCCCCGTGTCTGCATCGCCTCTTGGGCCTTAGTTTGCAGCCTGGTCCCAGTCCCAGCACTCAAGGACAGGCTTTCCCTTGCTTTTCCCTCAGCGTGGGGTGGGCAGCTCTACAAACGGGACCTTCTCTCCTCTACCCACTACCTCTGAGTACTGTAAAAACAGCAGCTTCATGCAGTTCCAGACCTCCCTTCCATCAAACACGAATTCTCGGTAGCCAGCCACATCACAGATGATTGTGAAGGGGAGGAAGGCAAGGCAGGGCAGGCAAGCACCAGGAGTGACTGCAGGAGCCTGATTTCCTTGAAAACTAATCATAAATGCAGTAGACAAACAGTCAACAACAACATCTTTGCATGTCTCTCTCCCTGTGACTGCCTGATAGCAATCTGGTATGCTGAAAGTTAAGGAAAAGGCCTTGAATGAAATACCAGCTTGTTTATGCAGAAGATAAGGAAAACTGACTTCTGCCTGCATTTTTTTCCTACCTATCATGTCTAATGCAAAGTAACCTTGAAGGCTTATCTAAGAATTTGTTATACATTTTCCTAACCCCGTCAATCATAAAATGGTTATAAATAAAATAGAACAGAACAGCACATTCTCAGGTTTGGGTGAAAAGTAATATTTTTTTCAAGGGAGTTTTTAATCAAGCTTAGGATAAAGAACAACTGGGTTTTATTTATTTTCCCAAACTATTCCCAACTTAATGGTTAATTAATGTCATATAAAAGGAAATGGATTTTTTGCTGGTCCAGCAAAAGAAAGATGCAGAAAAACAGCAAGAAAGCACAAGTACAGTTTCAGCCATCCCTATCCACTATATTAAAATCAGCTCGATTGCCAAAATTCCTGCTCAGCATTAAAAAGAACAGAAAATACCCACAATATTAAAATATTAGCTGCACTGCTGCAATCCCTCTCACTACCTAGCATGCAATATCCTGGTATTCCAAATATTATTGCTAGACCTAAAGACATTTGTTGATTAGGATAGGATTTTTCTGTTGACTAACCATTTAGCTCACAGTCTTAGTAACAGGCTATATTTAGCCTCACCATTTGCTATTTTTCCTATTTTAGCACAGGGTGATAAAAATAAACCATGGATACGGAGTTGCTATTTACAGTGAACCACAGAAGATATTCCAGTCTCTACTACAGCTGCATCAGTCGTGCTCGTGGGATCTACAGATTGCCATCGACTTGAACAAAAGAGAAACCTCATTTTGGTTTGTAAAACAATCACCGTTGTTGTGGCAATGCTGAGGGATACTCTGGATCCCCTTTTACAAAAAACTATTCCCCCTCTTGCTGGGGACAACCATCTGTTCTTCAGTCTGGCGAGAGATGTGCTCACACCCTGGAGACTAAATGGAGAACATTTAACTGGCAGGGCTTGACGCCTGCATTAGGAGAGGAAACCAGTATCAAGAAATAAAGAATGATTGAATCATCATTACTTGATGAAGCAAGCCCTGAACAAAATGAACTGCAGCTGCCTGAACACATACAGCCCTGGGCTCAAGGCTTCCACCACCATGAAGGCTGCATTTTCTCTCATCTTTCTTTAGCTCCTGAGCCGAGAGCACATCGTGAACATTGAGCAATGCCACGACATTTTTACAGCTTAGTCAGTTACGAGGCTTTTTTGTTTTGTTTTGTTTTTGTTTTTTTAATAAATCCCTTCCTTTTTAGTTCTGCATCTGCAGCTTACTTCATAAGATATTACAAAGCAAGTGTTTTGTGTGTATAAGGATCACTCATTCTAAATGCTTTTAAATCCACAAACCACAAAATCTCAGTTTCCTACTTTTTTCCAACCTTTCTCAATCAAAACATGCCAGAAGATCATAATTCAAGTCCAAATAAGTTACTCATATAACATGTACAGTCACACTTAAAAAAAAAAAAAAAAAAAAAGAGAGAGAGAAAAAAAACAACCCCTGAATAAAATTCTGGTCTTAAATCTTTGCAAGAAAGTTCAGTGGCATAACAACCATTTCATGACTGACTGTGAAGTAATGGGTCTGATTACAAGATAAGATCCTGGGGAAAGTAGAAATGCATTCAAAACAAGAAAAAGATTAAGAGTTGCACTTCCATTCCCATTCTGCTCTTAAAAGCAGTGGGAAGCCTTCCCCAGAGCAGCCCGTGTGCTGAAGAAACAGCAAAGCAGCAAATAATAAAGGTTCACAGAGCTGGTTCTCTCCGAGGCGCTGATCTGAGTCTGCTGCACTTGGGTTCAGTCGGGGAGGGTTTTGTGGCAGCCTCACCACTACCCGGGGTGAGTCCTTAATCCACTGGCACTCCTGAGCAAGGGAACCTTCTGCTGAGAGCAACACGTCGCAGGGGCTGAGTGTACCTAGGTCAGGCTATAAAACATGGCCAAACATAAAGCCAGTTACTATCTGGAGAGCTAATGAACGCCGTTACGTTTGAAACAGAAGCTTCTTTTCACTATTCCTTCACTAAAAATAACATTTCTGTAGCTGCAAGCAGAAAGCCAGTGGAAGATTAATGGATTTCTTCAACGGTAAAAAGGAGTTTACCAACAGCCCTCAGCATTGCCCCGTTTCACCCCAGCTGGGTTTAGCAAAAAGCAAATGTTCTGGTGATATAATTTTCTCTGCAGAGCAAAGGAAAACAGAGCAATTCCATATGCTAGGAGCTTTCTTAATGGAAACAGTTAATTTACCACATGAGGAATATCACATGCATACCACTTCCACCTAAAATGAATCACTCCTTCCAGTTGAGAAAACCGAGGACTTTTATCTTCCTCAGGGTGGAGTCCATCTCCTCCCATTGATCCCTGCAGAGTAAAACTGCTAGTCATTTTAAGATTTAAAGACATTGCTTCTTTTGTGTTCCTATATCACATTTCACATGTCTTCTAAACAAGAGGGAGCTTAATGTTTTTCTGGGACCTTGAACTGGCCAGCACACAACTTCTATTGCTTCATCCTTGAGCTCTTCTGCAGTTCCATGATCTAATATGTTACACTAGTAGGAGAAAGCTGCTCTTAGCAGATCAACAGCAAGCAGTTGAAGTGAGTGCCTTAGAGCTAATTTTAAAACTAAGGTGCTAATTTGAATACTAAATAAAGGTGAAAATCTGAAACAGAAGAAAAAAGCCAGACTACATGTTCTAATATAGACTGAGTCTCTCCTTTGGTAAGGTTAACGGATAGTAGATCTGCTCTAAGCAGTTCAAACCAGGCAGAATGTCTTGAGGACCTGATCCAAAGTTTGTTGACATCAACAGAATCTTTCTCTATATACTATTTTATATATATAATCTTTATATACTACTTTGGGGGTCTGTTCTCAAAGCAGTCTGACTGTAAAAGTGGATTTTCTACTTGACTGATGTTTCCATCCTCAGCCTGATTCCTCTCTCAGGAGGATGTAGGAAAGGTCCAAACTGGAGGCAGATCACATTAGAGAGTACCACTTGTTAGACATAATCTCTAAATATTATGTCATAGGTTCTTTTGATTAGAAATGATGCAGCCAGAGAAGATCAACAGTTTAGAAGTGGTCCCCTTATTGTGGAATAGATCCTAAACATCTGAAATTTTAGACAGTGGGAAAATTTGCTGTTCAGAGTCACAGGGACACTTATGCACTCTTGTATAATATGCATTGCATACTAATGTATAATGCATTATAATATCAATGTATAACACGCATTGCACATTACACAATATGCCATGGTATAGCAATTTCAAGTGAGAAAATGAGCAGGAAGATTGAAGTCACACAACTGTGTGTGACACACACACACAAATATATACATTGAATATATACATAAAGTGACAGGAATAACACAGAAACCAACAAACAAACAAAAAAAGCCTAATTCTATGCTGTATTATTGGCATTTATCTTGACCTTTCAAAATGGTCTTTCAAAAACAAGTACCTCATTTTGATGGATGTTGATTACTCACCAGCTCTTAATTAAATGCCTCAAAACAAGACTTTAAAACTAAAGTATATGGAATTAGGCTCCACAAGACCAGTTTTTGGAATCAGTTCTTGAAATAAGGAAAAAAAACCCAAACAAGACCAACCACCCTGAATTATGCATTATTTGCATTATTTTCCAGGAATTCAGCAATTTCTTGGACAGATTACCTTTACTGCAGCTTTGAAGTACAGGGTTCCTGCACATTCTGAATGGCTTAGTGACTCTGCAGGACTGGGTAACAGCTACCATGGGGGCTCAGGGGATTTTACTGTAGTTGACCCATCCTCCTCTTCTGTTCCTACTTTTACATGCAAAAAAAAAATAAATAAAAAAATTAAATAAATGTTTGTGCTTAATACAATATTTATAGCTATAAGTAAGTTCCTATCTGGTTTTACTGATGTACAAGAAATACATAAAACTCCATATATTGCTACTGCTTTGCAAGATGTTGTATATATTGTAAAGCTGGCTCTCTAATGGAAGGCAGCTAAAGACCTCTGCACTGAAATCTGCCAAAGTTGATACAGCAATCACAAACATGTGTTGTTACACTTCTTGTGGCTCATCTCCACATGGTGCAGCTGTTGTGTTGGCTAAAGAAAATGCAGGCCCAAGGGAAACAAATTTAATTCAGCTGGGGTGACTTCCACTAGGAAAAAAAAATAAATAATAAAAAAGTGGTTTAAGGAGAACAGGTGTCTTACAGTAAAGGGAATTGTTCGAGAGGTTTTCCCCAGACTGGCTTTGCTTCTAGGAAGACTATTCTGAAGTGGTCATGCCTGTGATAAAAATCTCTTGCAAAAGTCTCCGTTTTGAATAATATGCTTCAGAAATGCAATGGATTCCAGAAATCCTATTTTTCTTTGTTTGTCTTTTACTGTGCAGGTTAGAAGCTGGAGCAGTCCCGTTACTGTTGCTCAGATTGCTCAGCCTTAAAAAGATGTGTTTAATCAACAAGTCACTGTGCCAGGGAAGCCCACGTAAGCCGCTGATGACACCCCTAGAGCTGTGCCAGTTTATACCTATATATCTACTGGTTTCAGCTCAGGTTTTTTAGTCCAATCACTTCATTTCTCTGCAGTATGTTCTTAGCATCTAACCAAAGCTACACTATGTATCCTCATAAACTGTATAAGGGTATTGAGTGGGTTTTTTCTCTCCCAGCCAGGCATTCACCTTGTGTGCTGTGACAGCTTCTCCAGCTTTGTCATGCATTCCCAGCTCCCTGCTGCCGCAGCGGAGTGAGCAGGGTTTGAGTGATGCCCAGCACTTCCCGCCACAGCTCCCGCAGTGCTGAGGCAGCTGGATCCCTGAGGTTGGGAAGCTCTCTGTTCCCAGGAGGCTCCCAGGAGGTCTGCGTCAGCGCTGAGGGGAGCAGCCCCAGGGCCAGACGGTGCAGGGGACAGCAGATCTTTGCCTCTTGTCGGCCCTCTTCACAAAATAAAGTTGCTCCAGAGTTGCTCCTCGTGTTGTGGAGGTGACTTCATACTTCAGCTTCCTCCCGTGGGCCTGGGTTTTTTCTGTCTCCCACATTCCTTCTTTTTCGGGGAAACACAAGTACAAATGAGGGGTGATTTTTCCCCACAGACCCCACCCCTACAGAGCTGTTTGTCTTCTAGGATGTATAGGAGGTGCTCTCAGCTCTTCCTTCTCGGGTCTTAACTGAATAAATGCTACAATAACAAACTTCTTATGGTTTTCTTTTTGCAAGCTTAAGCTTTTTAGCTCTTACATCAATCTTGATTACTACATGTTGTGTCCACAGAGTATCTTATGCAGCCCTTGGTCAGTTTTTTAGGCTTCTCAAGTTTCTGAATTGGAGACCCAGGAGTCCTACTGAATTACTCCTGTCAAATAAAATCCAGAATTCACTGAGGTCAATAGCAAAATTAATGAGATACCTTTTTTTTTGTTTTTAACTCTGTGTATGTCTGTACCTAAAAACCTGCAATAAATCTTGAATCGTTGCAGACTTTCTTTTAGCAAGGGAAAGAAAATTGTTCTGCCCTTGCCACTTTTCTCAGCAGAACTTGTGACAAAGTCTCACTGATGGTTGGAACTGCTATGACCATGCCTGATGTCAAAAGCCAGGAGCAGATGGACCTGGGCTACATCCTGACAGTGAGAGAAAGAAAGATCTCAATTAACAAAATAAGGAGAACCTACTGTAGAATGGTTGAAATTAAATCTGCTTTCCACAGTGAAGACGCTGAGTCTTTATTGTTTGTATGCACAATCAGTATCTTTTCCATGCCATATTAAAAAAAACCCAAACAAACCTGATTATTTGTAGCGAGATGAATTCATCAGAGCATGTGAGTGTCACTCGAGGAAGCTGCTCAAAGTGGTATCTGAATTTCAGAGTGACTTGCTGCTTTTCGTGGCATTGGACTCTGTGCTTGTCGGGGAAGTTTTATGTTGGAGGTTCAGGGGGAAGGTGATGGCCATCCCCTCCAAGTGCTTTGGGATGACTGATTGGCAGAAACCCCTGGCATTATTCCAGCCAGAGGCCGCCCATTAGATAAGCTTAACGTTATGGTGGCCATTTGCAAAACAGATGAGAGCAGAAATAGAAAGAGGAAATGAGAAACCTAGGAAACCTGCTGGAACTCTGCAGCTGAAGACCCAGTTGTAGAAGGAAAAGTTTTGGAACCTTCCACTGAAAGAAAACCCAGTGAGCAGGGGTTTTTTTTTTGGCTACTAAAATGGTTATAGCTGTCCCAAGGGAGATAAGAGCAAAACACCACTGCAAGTACCAGCCTCAAGACATCTAGGAAACATTACACTGGCTTCTTTTGTGAGAGTCTGCACAAAAGCTTTTAGGTATTACCAGATAGGATCCATTTGCTTCTGTTTTCTGGTCGCTTTTTTAACGACGAAGCCCATGGCTGTCCTGGCTAAGAATCTTGTTTAATAATCCCTCTTTTGGCAGGATTTACATCGTGTCACATGGCACTGCAGTACTACACTACCAGAAGATTTGACAGATATCATTTGGCAGATCCTGCAGTGGCCGTTCACATCACCCTTCCAGCTGCCTCTTCCCCCTCTCTGCCAGAAACTGCTGCTTCTGAAAGTGATTTGGCCAAAGGGACCATACCTGTGGATCAGCAGCTCCAGCTCCATCCCATGCTGTAACTCACACTCACTGGCAGCTACAGCTGAGGGCCAGTCGTTTTCATTCTTCTTTTAGTAGCTGAAGTCTCCTTTGCACTGGCTTTTGGCAGAGCTGTGAGCAGTGATCCTTGGTTACCAAGTTTTCACTATCACAGTTTCACATGGCAATGGAACTGGTGTGGTGGAAACAGGAACGGAGGGCTCGGCACTGATAATTTCCTGGCAGAAGGAAAATATTAAGTAATCTTTTTTTTTAATCAAATAGTCTCACCTGAGTAAATATTTTAGCAATTCCAATTTTTCATTTTATTATCATAATCTATTGCTCAAGCTGTGTTTTCTGACTGTGCAGCAATAACGGTGCTATGAGCACATGAGGATTTTTCAAACTGGCATTGTATTCAGTTTCTTTTACATTTCCACACATAATCTGCATAACATTATTAAATCTTTCCTGTACATTATTTAGCCTCTGGGATCAAATGAAATCATACATAACTGGAACTCTTTGGGCTTTGACAGATGTCCTCTGGCAGATTTTTTTCTGCAGTGGTTTAAATTGTTACAGCTCTCAGCTATTTTCTTGGCCTTTTCCTGGAATGGGACATGTCTCAGCTGCTCTGGTGAAAAACACTAACCTCTCAGCTTTTTAAGACAATAAAAGAGGGTTTGAATTACTGCACTGGACTTTGAACTGGAATGGATGAAGCAAAGGTATGGTCCTTTTCAGCAGCTCACTCAGAGGAGGAGTAATCCTGCACAGAGAGCTGTCAGAGGGAACCACAGCACGAAGCACTCGCTCGCAGGCTCTTGGAGGAATATTTACAGCATCTTGCCTCTGGTCCATTTTCCATGGGAGAGCAGAGGGAAGCTGAGGATTCTCCTAAAACAGGGAAGGTCACAGTAAAAATACTTGAGTTTTGCAGCTTTTTTAAAAATTTTTTTGGTAAGCCTATAGATTCTTCCCAAACCAGCCTGCTTTGTGGGCTGCCTCCTACTGTGGGATGTGAAGTTGTTCTAAAAAACATAGAAACATACTTCCTAGACAGTAGAGAGTTTGGTTCCTTTCATCTGTGCACCTGCAAAAGGCTTTTTCTGCCTGGGAGAGATTTTTCTGCCTTGTGCATTTTGTAAATATCCTCCTCACTAAAGAAAACTCCGGGTTTATGATCTCTGCCTAAATTAACACAACGTCTACAGATTTGGGCTGCATAAAAATAGTCATATCTCTTTTCTTTTTGTTTAATTTTTTTAACCTCTGTATCAGCCATTCAGTGTGGCTAAACCCACAGCATCACCTTTTCATGAGTCCAGGCATTTTTTTAACAGCAGCACATTTCAATCTGTGAATAAACTTAAGAATGTCTCGCTGCCTTTAAGAAGCATACTTTTGTTTTAAGAAACCACAGCTGCAACAATAAGATGGAAATTTGACACACACTAGGTTGAAGGTGGCAAGGATTAAAGGTATGGAATTAAAAAAAAAAAAACCAACCCCTCGTGCTGTTGAACAGAATAGGGGACATAAATCAATGCCTAACTTTGGCTAAGCTTTGCCTCATGAAGTATGCAGCGTTGCAGCTCTGCAGTTATCAGTATTTGTCATCTGGAGTATCAGTACACAAGCCAGATGCAACAGAGAGAACATGGGGGATGAGGAGAAGAAAATTAATAATTCCAGTGACAATGTACACTATTTGATGTGAAACAGAACTTCTGCAATATTTCAAGGGACTTACGTATATATATATATATATATGTATGTATGGACAAAAGCTGTTGGAAAGAAGCCTTTGACTTCAAACTGTGCCTGATTAAAAAGGATACTGATAAGAATTAAGATGAGAGCAGCTGGAACTTTGATTGCAGTGATGTTTTCTTCTGGATGTTTATTTCTAGATCACTTTTGCAGCTGCTTTTATCTACTTCTTAGAAGTTCTTATAGATTTGAGGAACCATTAGCTGTAAAAGTAAACATCAGCTCTGGTCTGGTTTTATATATTTTCTTGAAACCATTGAGGGGAGGAAAGATAACATTAAACTAATGCTGAACTAGATGAGACTTAAGCGATGCTTTGAACAGCCTTCTAGTATTTCAGGCTCCACCTGTAACTCTTAACAAAAAGTCAACTATTTCTAATATTCTTCTTCAGTGAGCCCCATAGGCATTACCAAGTTCTAGGAATGAAAATATTATTTCTGAGAAACTTAAATTCATGTCTCACTGTGGTTCAAAAGACAGAATGCTTTCAAGTGTGCCTTCACTATCTAGGTACAGGAATGGCTCTTAAAGCCAATTCTACTGCCTTGCAGTCTCTGTCATCTATAAATATTATGCTTTGAATAAAACAGAGCTGCAGTTTTGACTCTGCTTCTCTCTATTTTGTTACTGTAGTTGTTTAAGACTTCTTTAATAACTGGGTTTGTATTTGCTTGAGGTCTGTCTGATTGGAGACTGGAGAAAGGTCAGGGTTAACCCTGCTGATCCTTAGCTAGTGACCTTTACTGGTGGGCTTTTCAGACCTCAGGAGTGCTGCTGCTGCTGCTGCTGTGGCCACTGACTCCCACACCAGCTCCCACTGAAATAAACACACCACACTGCACACACTTGATGCTTCTTCCCAGCAGAAATTCTTACCAAGAAACCAACACCCTCCTCACTACAACCTCCCTTCAGGTACTTGTAGAGAGTGATAAGGTCTCCTCTCAGCCTCCTCTTCTCCAGACTAAACCACCCCAGGTGCCTCAGGCACTCCTTGTATGAGATTTTCTCCAGACCCTTCTCTGAACCAACTCCAGCACCTCAGCATCTTTTTTATGCTGTGGCACCAAAACCAGTGCACCCAGTGCTCAAGCTGCAGCCTCACATGCCCAGTACAGGGGCATGATCACTTCTGCTGTGTTTGATATAGGCCACGATGCTGTTGGTCTCTTGTGTGGCCTTTCTTGGATTCAGAAAATATTTTTTCACTTACCATAATCAGCTTTGATTTGTCTGTCCTGAGCATTTCTGATAATGACAGAGGCTTTCTCACAAGCCTCCATAGGCACTGTCTGAGGCTCCTTGCAAATAATCATTGACCTTTCACCCAGCAGGATGGTGCACACAGAGGTGCTGGGAGGTGGCAGGAGAAGCTGAGGGCAACACCAGCATTTAATCCCAAAATAATGGCCTTGGCTCAGGAGATCTTTTAAACTGGTGGCAAAGCACACACTCAGCAGGTGATTTTGACATATAAAGACACCGAAGCACCTACTTAGGTACTGCCCTGGCTAGTGAGGAACTGAACCATATATTTAAGTGCTACTCATGCCCAGTAGAGATACAGGGTTGTATTCAGCTTCGGCAGTGTCTTTAAGACATTCAAACACCTCACTGTGGCAAGTTTTCACTCTACTTCCTTCACTGTGCTTGGAATGTTCTGGAAATATCTGCAGTGCTCTGTAGCACCCTGGCTTCTAACACACCCTCCACTACAGCTGACACGTGGCCAATGCTGAGCACAGCAAACACACGTGTGGAGGGCAGGTAAAAGGGGATTACTGCACACATCCAGTCAGCAGAACAGTCCCAGTTGAGGAGTATCACAAGCATCAGGCTTGCATAAACAAATCAGTGCTTAACCCACAGATGTATCTCACAACCATATGGATTCTGCATGTTTACAACTGGAAAAAGCCCTCTCAGCTTTGCTGTTGTTTGCTGTCTTTCACCCTGTAGTATTCATTTTATAGGGAAAATCAAGTTGTTCCCTGGGATATCAAAAGTTCTTAAAAGGAAATGAAATTATTTAGTGTATGCCACAGGACAAGATGTATGAGCTCTGCTGTCTGCTGCCTCGGAGCTCTCACGTCCTAGGTGAGTTACGAGGCAGACGACCAAACGTACAACTGCATTTTTTAAACCAATGTGTTGTTTTTATACAATATTTCTCTTAGATCTCCCTTCTGATGATTGAAAACTTCATGATCCTTCCAGCCTGATGCAGCTGCAGAACTTCATCTGCGCCTGAAGCCTCTCTTCCCTGGGAGTGAAGAGCACAAGCCCCTGTGTGTGCAGCAGGCAGGCTGCCCCGAAGCCCGGCCGAGCTCAGCCTTGCAGGGTGTCACTTGGCACGTCTGCCAAGAGAGGGAAAATGCCACCACCAGGGAGCAGGTAAAGCTGCCAGCCTGGGGAGCCTCTGCAGCCCTTGGGCTCGGCTCGGGAGGAGCAGTGAGTTTCAGCCAAACGGTTGCTTAAACTTCAAGAAGGGACGGAACGTTTTATTTCTTCACTTCTGCTTCTTTCAGGCACCACAGAAAGATCTCATTCTTTTTTTTTTTTTTTAGGATCTCCTCTTCCATGAGGAGATGAGCAGGCAGCAGGAACGAGCAGGAGGAAGCCGAGGGCTTTGGGCTGTGCCAGCGGGGCTGGGGCCGGGCCGGGCGGCTTCAAGTAGCGAGGTTGTTCCAGCAGCAGCCGGACATCGCCAGGCTCCGGGCCGGGCCAGCGCATCACCTGCGGCTCAGGCCGCTTTTCCACAGCTGGAGCCTTTGCTTCACAGACACCTCCAGGGACCATCCCGGCTCTCCCGGGGTTCGGGGCCCGCCGTCGCTGCCCGCAGTGTCGCCGGCCCCTTGCGCATCCTCCCCCCGCCCACTCCTAACGGCGCAATCGCACCGCTCGAGTTACGCGGGACCGGAGATGTCTATCGCCCTGCGTGCGGCAAAACCGGCCTCGGCCCAGGGCCGTTTGACGCCTCTCCCGCCGTGCCCGTGAGCTCCGCGGATTCCCCACGTAGAGCCGGGAGATGCCAGCACGAAGGAGCCGGGACACGGCTCCGGCTGAAAAGCAAAAGCTCCCCCCCGGGGCTCCCTAACGAGAGGAAGGCGAGGAGGAGGCACCCGTCGGGCTGGCTGCGGTGCCGATGGCCGTCGGAGAGGCGCTGGGGCCGGCAGCCGGCGGTGCCCCGGACAGGGCGGCTCTCCCCTCTCCCTTTGCCGCCCGGGGACAGCCCCGTGGCCGGGCACCGCGGGCAGGGGCCGCGGGCGAGGGAGTGGCGGAGCTTGCGCCCCGTGGGAGACGCGGGCGAGATCCATCCTGCTGAGGTCGTTGTGCACTTAATTGCTTGCTTCTCTCATGGAAATTGATCGCGGAGATTTTGGTTTTGGTTTTTTGGTTTGGTTTGGTTTTTTTTAACGGAGATCCGAGTCTGAGGGGGCAAAATTGATGCTGAGCGGGACTTGCATTGGCGGTGCCCCCCGGAGCCTGCCTAGCGCCTCGCCTCGGGCCGCCTACGCCTGTTTGTCAAACCTTGGCATTCCTGACGGGGACATTCGAAACAAAACAAAAAATCCCGAGCCAATAAATCTTAGTGAAGTCGGCGATGATTTAGTAACCATGAAACATCAGTGGAATCCGACGGGCCGTCATTTTTTTTCCTTAAGAGAAATAAAAACTAACCGAACCAAACACCGCTGAAAACGTTAAGTCCTCGGTGTGAAACCCGAGTTGTTTGCAGCACCGGGCGGTTTGCCGGCGGGCGGCAGCGCTGGTCTGGGACCTGACCCATGGTTGCCCTCGCTACCGAGTGGCCCCTCTGCCCTGCGCGCATCGGCAGCCCTGCCCCAGTCAGCGGCCGTCGGGGCACCTCCTGAACCAGAGCGCAGGGGTGTCCTGCTCTACCTGGGACTGCGCTCCCGGCCGCTTCCCTCGGCACAGCCCCTGTCTTGAACCGGAGCTGGCCCTGGTCCCCCCGCGGGCCGGTGCTGCAGTAACACCGGGCTCTTACTCCGCTCCGGCCCCACTTTCTCCCGGGGCTGTGGACGCACCCTCGGCTTCCACTGCCGATTTTACCCCATTCACTTCAGCTTCCTCAGCGACAGCATCTGCCCACTGCTGACAGCGGCGGTCTGCTAAGGTCGGAGCGGCATCGCACACCGAGCCGCTGTCCCGTCCCCCCACCCCGGGTGCGTTTCTGTACTCAGGACTGGGCGGGTGGTCAAGGTTTGCTCCAGGCTGCGCTGCCAGCGGAGGGACTGCTCTAATCCGTTCCCCGCAGCTGGAACAAACACTGCCGATCTCCCTGCTCCCCTGGACGGAGTACAGCGCTCCGGATGTCAGTTTTCGGGGGTGGCGGGGCGAGGGGAGGAGTGAGATGGAGAGAGCGGGGAGAGGCTGAGATGACCACGGCGGTGTCAGCACCGATGGGAGCCGACGTCGCGGGGTTAGCGCCCCACAAAGAGTCCCACCGCCTCCTCCCCTCCTCGGGACACGTACCGCGGCCGCCGCACCCCCCGGGCGGTGCGGGGAGAGCTTCGCGCCAGGTGCCGCAGGGACGGCCGCCCCAACGCGGCTGCGGAGCCGGAGCGGGCAACGCTCGGCGGCGTCCTCCAGGGGGCGCTGCAGCACCACAGGCCGCCGCTTGACGCGGAGCATCGGGCGCGCCCCTCCCGGCCCCGCCGCGACACCCGCCCG
>VYZU01027715.1:106198-164896 GCA_013401355.1 Ceyx cyanopectus
CGCCGGCCGCTGCCGAGGCGGAGTAGGGCGAAATGGCCAGGCCGGGTTGCTCCCGCGGCCCGCAGAGCGCGGGGTGGCCGGCGGCGGCCCGGGGCACCGGGCGTCCCGGGGAGGCGCGTGGGGGCGGGAGGGGCCCGCCCGGAGTGGACGCGGAAAGGTGACGCGGAAGTGCGGGAGCTCCGGCGAGACCCAGTGACCCGTACCCCCCAGCGGCGTCACCTCTGCTCCACGGGAGTCAGCTGCGGTGGAGCTCCCCGACGTCCCAAAGGCACCGCCAGTTCCGGCGGCTCTCGCCGAGCACCTGCTCGCCGGCCAGGGCGGCGGCTGCGGGGTCACCGGGCGCTTCCGGCCGGCGCAGACGTGCGGGGCTGCCGCCGCGCTGCCAGGTGCGGGAGAGCGCGAATATCCCCGTTCCGGCCGTAGCCGCGACGCGGCACGAACAGCTGGAGCAGACAGCCCGGGCTGCGGCTCCGCGACGCTCCGTTCCCCTCCCCATTCCCTCCTCTTGAGGCTTTTTCGTTGACTGATGGGGTCGGTTTTGGGGAAAGTGGTTGTTCGGGCTTTTTGTTTGTTCGCTTTGCCTTTGTTTTGGGGTTTTGTTGTTGTTGTTGTTTGGTTTTGATTGTGGGCTGGTTTTCTTTCTTATTTTTTCCTCTTTCTTTTTTTCTTTTCTTTTTTATTCTTTTTTTCTTCTATTTTCCTCGACTTATTTTTCCTTGCTCTAACACTGATGGTTCTCCCGAAACAACCCCTCTCCGATCCTTGTGTCCGAGGGGTGAATCTCCTTTAGCATCCGCAACCCACCAATGCGAGGTGGAAAATGCGACTGTGAAGCCCCCTTTCCACTTTATTCTTGAAGCAACCGGCCTCGCTCGAGAAAACAAAACGACGAGGGCATCCGGCTGCCTCCCCCGCGCCGTGTCGGAGCCCCCCAGCCCGGCCGCAGCCGGCGAGGTCTCACCCCGGGCAGGCACCTACCTCGCACCCGGCCCGGGGGGGAATCGCTCCCGCTCCTGGAATTACCAACCTCGCTGTCCCCATTGGACACGATACGAAATACTATTTGTTTAGGACGACTGGGGTTTAAAATATGGCATTTTCGAAGAAGGACTTTATGAAAAGAAACGAAACGCCCGAGCGCCCGGCGTCCCGCAGCAGCCACCGATTGCAACGAACGCCAGCCTCGCTTGTGCTGCCCTGCGAGGGGACACTGAGGAGTCCTCAGCCGACTCCTACTTTCCTTCTTTGATTTTTTTTTTTTTACTATATACTAAAAGAAAAAAAAATGCTTCCCGATGCAGCTGTCTCTCGTGTCCTTCTCTGTTCCGCGGGCTCGAAAGAACTGACACAGCCTCTACCTTGAAAGTTTCTCAAGGCTGGTTTGAAATGCCATTCCTTCCAACAGCTTTTTTATACTTTTCGAAGCCTACCTCCAGTCTCCAGTCCTGATTACACAATAAATTTCCCGTACGTGTGATTTAAGTAATGCACAAAAAAAAAAAAAAAAAAAAATAAAATTATTTTAAAAAAAAATAAATTCAACCCAAATTTGTTGCGTGCGAGCAACCGTACTGCACCTAACGACGAAAATGAACACCGGGCTTTGAGTGAGAAATCAGAAGGTCACAGAGGCCCCATTGAGCAGTAATTTCCCCGGTAATATATCGAAAGCGCTCTCGAAACCATTTGTCTGTTGCAGGTAGGGATTGTTCGCTTAGTCACTGTGCATGGGGATACCTCCGCGAAGGTTCTCCTCAATCTGCCTTTAGGCGCCTCAACAGTAGTCAAAGGGCAGAACCGAATCGTCGGAGTCTCGGTCTGCGACCGACAGCCACGGGGCCATTGGGACGGGAGCGTTGCCTACACCTATAGGTGCCCTTGGAGAGGTAGGCGCCCACAGAACTCCCGCTCGCTGGGTTTGGGCGACTTGTTTGAGGTATTTGAGCTAAGCGGCGTCGCGTGTGTCACGCCGGTCGGGGCACGGCGAGCGGACGAGGCGGGCGGTACGGAGCGGAGAGCCCTCAAACCGGCCGCGGCCGCTCCCGCCAGCGGGGCGAGGGGCGACAAGGCCGCTCCCGGGGCGAAATGTCACCTTAGGTGACGCGAGGGAGGGGGAGGGGGCGCGGGGGGGCGTCCTGCCCCTTTAAAACCCAGTTGCTACCCAAACACAAGTAAACAGTGGGGCCGGCGCGGCGGGGCGGGCCGGGTCGGGTCGGGTCGGGTCCCGTCCCGTCGGGGCGGAGCGGTGCGGCCCCGAGCGCGGGGCTGTGCGCGCCGCGGGGTGGGCCGGCGGCGGCGGCGGCGGCGGGCGGGCGGGGACAGCGCTCCACGCCACTCACAGCTGAAATGTGATGGACCGGGCAGGGGGCGGCTCAGACTCGCGCCGAGCCTCGCCGGGGTCGAAGACGGGAGGCTGCGGGCGGGTGGAGGGCGGCGGTCTACGCCGGGCCCCGGGACCGCCGCAGCCAGAGCTCCCAGCCGCCTCCCAGCCCTCCGCAACATGCCGGCCGCCGCCGGGCCCCGGCCCCGCTGAGCGCCCCCGCTCTGGATCTAATGTCTCCGTGAAGGTGCCGCGGCCGCCGCCTCGGCTTCGCCCCGGGAGGAACAGCCAGCGGCGGTAGGTGAGTGGCTGCCCCGGCCCGCCCTGTCCGCTGCCGTCGGCGGGGGCGAGGGAGGCGGCAGGGACGCGGTCGGACTCCGGGAGAGGAGCGTCCCTTCGGTGTCGGGGAGAGCGGGGCCGCCGGGTTTACTTTCAGTTTACAGCTCGACGGCGGCCGGGGTGCGCGGTCGATGTCTTTCACGCGAAGTTTCTCGCGGGGACGGGACGGTCCCGTCCGCGGACCACGGGGCTGACCCCCCGGGCGCGCCGGGGGGATCCTCGCTCCCTGGAAATGTACCTGGCTAGGCGGGCAGCGGCGGCCGCGACTTCGGGTGAAGCTGGCTGGGAACGGAGGCACCCGGGGGCCCGCCCGCTCTCCGGGAGAGACAGCAGCGCCCTCGGGGAACGGCCCCGGCCACGCCGAGGGAGGAAGGGGAGCGCCGGCGGGGCCGGCAACTCGGCGGCAGGCAGGTAGAGAGGGGTGTGCTGCCGAGGCACGGGGCTTAATTTAATTAAGCGCTCTGAATGGAAAGGGAAAAGGAAGTGCCAAGGTTTAGGTAACATCCGTTTTTGGTTGTATTTACCCCCGGACTTTATTTTAGGTAGCTTTAAAATCACCCACGAAGGCACTTTCTGGTCTTTTTTTTTTTTTTTTTTTTTGACAGGTTTCAATAAAGTGACTTCCGAGTTAGAAGCCACTGCCGTGATTCACGTGACGTGCCGTGGTTCAAGCGATAGTGTAGTTTGAAAAGTTTCTGCCTTAAAATACGAACTTCTTGTTCGGAATGGTTTTTCGGACTGGGTTCTTTGACGCGAAAACGAGAGCCGTGCAATGACATCCCCACACACGGCCACCAAAAGCGGCTGTAAAAGACGAAGTTCTTCCCTTCAAAAATACTGTGTGTACCTCGGTCACAGCTCATCGCCGGCGGCTCCCAAAGCCAGGCGGCTCAGCCGGCTTGGGGGCAGGAGCCGCGGTAGCAACGAAAAGCGATTTTCTTGCCTCCGTGTCGGTTCCTGGCGGAAAGCGAATAGGAACTCACACTACGGCATAGTTAAAAATAAGTTTCTATATATAACCACAAAAAAAAAGAGATAAAAGGTTGCCATATATAACAGCGTCGTATCGATAAACTGTCCCCGGTCTCGATACGATCACGAACGACAAAAGCTGGGCAGCTGTGGAGGAAATGCGGGCGAGTCGGGATTAAAGGCAAACGAAACCGGGGCTGGGCAGCGCCGCTGCTCACACCCAACCGCGTTGCCGCTTTACTTTTTTTCCCCGGGGGGCCATTTCGGTGAGGTGCCACAAAAAGGAGGAAAGGTATTAGAGGAAAAATCTCCAGAAGCTGCTTCCCGCTCGGAGGTTCTAGGGTGCGAGCGGAGCGTCCCGAAGCGTGTGGCAGCGGTGGCGGCTGCGGGGCGGCAGCGGCCCGGACGGGCAGGGACGGCGCTCCCAGGGAGAGGGCTCTGCGCTCCGACTTTTTTTGCTATTGTTTTAGGGGGCCTGGTTCAGATTTAATTTAATTTTTTTTTTTTTTTTTCGAGGCGGGAAGTGTGTTGTTTATTTTGGAAACTACGCGTTACCCAAATCCCGGGAGGTTCTGGGGCACCCTCGGCCCTACCTCTTGTTTACAGGCCCGCAGAGCCCCCGGCGCTTGTTTTTACCACTTTTCTGGGTCGTGGCACCCGCCTGGCTGCTGGAAATGAACCCTCATCGAAATCAAAAATAAAAGAGAGGGCAGAGGATCGCCCCCCGCGCCGATGCCCTCTGCCCCACGGGAGGGAAGCGTCTCCCCGGGGACGCCGAGGGGTCCCCCCGGGCGGCAGGAGAAGCGGGCCCGGCGGTTTCGGTTGAATGGTCTGAGCGAAAACCTCTGACAGTCACACACCGCTCATTAGCTCACTGCCCCGCGCTCCGGCCGAGCTGCCGGCGAGGGGCGGCGGAGGGGGCTGCGGGGGTCTCGGCCAAACAGCTCCCTCCCTCCGGGGCCTCTCTCCCTCTCCGGCCCTGTGGGATGGAGGAAAGCCGCTGCGGGACAGCGCCGTGCGGGGCTGCGGGGCAGCCCTCAGTGGGCCGGGGAGGCCTCTGTTGCCGGCCGCTTTCCCCGCCGCCGCCGGGATCGCCCGGGCTCGGGCGAGCTGCATGGGGCGGCCCCGGCCATCTGGAAGGGATCTCAGCGCAAAGTGGATTTATTTAGGACCTGCGGCGCGGGGGGCTGGGTAGGAGGTGTGCGTGCGGGGCAGGAGCTCCTTTTCTCTCTCTCGGTTATCTTGATAAATGAGTTGTTGTTGAAGGAAGAAAAATAAGCACTCGAGATGGAAGAAACGCGGGGGTTTATTCCCGACGACCCCCGGGCCTGCCTCGGCTCTCCGTGAGCACCCTGCTTCTTCCCGGGGAGGCCCCAGCCAGGAGGGGTCGAGGTCGGGGCCTCCGTGCCCGCGGCAGGCCGGGCGGAGGGTGGGAGCGACGCCGGGGGCCAGGTCGGCGCGGGGGGCAGGAGGAGGCGGCCCCGGGGGTTCGCGCTGCGGAGGGGTGTGTTGGGGGGGGGGGGGGGGGCCCCGGGGGTTGCCGGGGGGGGGGGTTGTTGGGGGGGGGGGGGGGGGCGGGGGGGGGGGGGGGGGTGGAGGCGGCAGCGAGCTGCCCCGGATCCGTTCCCCGTGCATTTTTCCACGTTTAATTTGAATCTACGGCGCCTTCAGTTGACTCGGCGCTTGGCTTTTTCTCCTTTTTTCTTTTAACTTCGGCTCGGTGTTTCTGGGGCTGACATTTAAAATGTTATTTATTTATTTTTTTACGCTGTAGTTTCTCCGGTGGAAGCGATCGCGCCGGGGGGTCGGTTGCGGGAGCCGGGGCTGCGGCGGGTCGCCGGGGCCGCAACAGGGCGGTGCACCGCAGCCGTGCCTGGCCCGCCCTGGCTCTGCCGCCGCGCTCGCCTCGGTCGAGGGGGAACCACGCTGCTCTCAGTAAAAGGCTCTTTCCTTGCCTTTCTCCCTCTTTCTTCTTAGGATTTTCTCCCCGTCTCGCAAGCCCAGCAGAGGCAGCAGCTGCACCGCCGGCCTGCGCCCGGCCCGGGAAGATGGGAAGCAAAGCTCTGCCAGCCCCCATCCCGCTGCACCCGTCCCTCCAACTCACCAACTACTCCTTCCTCCAGGCTGTGAACACCTTCCCCGCAGCTGTGGACCAGTTGCAAGGTCTGTACGGACTCAGCGCCGTGCAAACCATGCACATGAACCACTGGACATTGGGCTACCCCAATGTGCACGAAATCACCCGCTCCACCATCACGGAGATGGCGGCCGCCCAGGGCTTGGTGGACTCTCGCTTCCCTTTCCCTGCGCTGCCCTTCGCCACGCACCTCTTCCACCCCAAGCAAGGGGCCATCGCCCACGTCCTCCCCGCCTTGCACAAGGACAGGCCCCGCTTTGACTTTGCCAACCTGGCCGTGGCCGCCACTCAGGAGGACCCCCCCAAGGTGGGGGAGCTGGCCAAGCTGAGCTCCGGACTGGCCTCGCCTCTGTCGGGCATAAGCAAGCTGTCCCCGGACAGAAAACCCTCCCGCGGCCGCCTGCCCTCCAAGACGAAAAAGGAGTTCATCTGCAAGTTCTGCGGGAGGCACTTCACCAAGTCCTACAACCTCCTCATCCACGAACGGACCCACACGGACGAGCGGCCTTACACCTGCGACATCTGCCACAAGGCTTTCCGGAGGCAGGACCACCTGCGGGACCACCGGTGAGGGACCACCGGGCCCGGGGGAGCCGCTGGGGGGCGGGCTGGGGGGTGAGGATGAGCTGCTCCGGGAGCTCCGGGCTGAGCCGGGAAAGGCGGCGGGAGAAACTCCGCGGAGGGGGCCAGGGCGGCCAAAACCTGCGCTCTAAGTGAGGTGGAAACCCGCGTTGGCAGGACTGGGGCGAAGCCTCCGGGGCTGTTTTGCGGCCCTGAGGTGGCGGGGAGGAGGACGGGGCACAGGTGGGCGCTCACCGGCTCCCCCCCCTTCCATCTCCGGACTGCGCGGCCGGTGGAGTCGCGCCGCCTTCGGGGGGAGAACGGGTCCCGCCGGCGGGACAAATGCTGTCCTGATCTGTCATCAGAGAGGGCAATCACGCCTCGATACCAATTATCGCAACTATTTTGAAGCGATGGAGGAGTTTAAACAGAATTGTGGCGGGGGGAATGGGGGGGGTGGGCTGGTGAAGGAAGGGAAGAAAGAGCAGGATGGGCGCGTTTGGGGGAAGCCGGGTTTGGGAGAGCGGAGCCCGGGGACGGGTCGGTCCCGTGCTCCCTGCAGCGCCGCTCACCCCTCGGGTTGCCTTCCAGGTACATCCATTCCAAAGAGAAACCCTTCAAGTGCCAGGAGTGCGGGAAGGGCTTCTGCCAGTCCAGGACCCTGGCGGTCCACAAAACCCTACACATGCAGGTGAGCCCGGCGGCTCCCCGGCCTCTTCCGCGCGTGTGCGGCCGGAGCGGACCCGGCCCGGCCCGGCCCGGCTCGGCTCGGCCCGGCTCGGCTCGGCTCTGCCCGCCGCGGGGCAGGGGCAGCGGCTGCCAGAGGTACGGGGCTCTGGTGCGGAGGGCAGCAAGGGGACTCCGGCACCTGACGGCTCCGTGTTTCCCCGGGGGGAGGGAAGCGGCCGCGGGAGACGGGCTTAGCGCCAGCGGGGACGCGGTGGACGGCGGGGGAGCGAACCCCGGGTTTGGTTTCGTCCGCGTCGCCTCTTGGAGGCGTTTTTCGTTGAGGGCTCCGGCCCTGCCTCGGCGGCGCGGAGACGCGCGGAGCGGAGCGCTCTGCCCGCCCGTCGGGAGCGGGAGGATGGGCGCGGGGACCTCTTTCCGTGCGCCCCAGAAGCCACGGATCGAGAAGCGTAAAAGAACCTTCTGGGGCAGGACAGGGCGAGGTAGGCAGCCTCCTGTCCGCCCCGGGGCCGCGCTCGTTCGCATCCGAGCCCGATATAGCAAATTGTGCGTTGCGGTAAGAAAAAGTGCAGAAATACGTGAAACCAGGTAGTTTGTGAAGGATTAATCCTTTGCTTGCTTCAAATCTGAACAGGAATCTCCACACAAATGCCCCACATGTGGAAGAACCTTTAATCAAAGAAGTAATCTGAAAACTCACCTTCTTACCCATACAGACATCAAGCCCTACAACTGTGAGCAGTGCGGCAAAGTGTTCAGGAGAAACTGTGATCTACGGCGGCACAGTCTAACTCACACCCCGCGGCAGGACTTCTAGAGCAGCCAGGGACCCGCGCCTGCTCCGGCAGCTCCAGCCTGCCCGCTTAACTCGAGGACTGTGTTGTAGGAGCTCACAGACATGCACACTCACTCACGGAGACACACACACGCAGACTCGGGGCCAAGCTTTGCTACCACCACACGTCTGCTCAACTCGTTCAGAGAGTGCGGGCTGCAGGATCGGGCCCCTCTCCAACCCACAGCCAGGCGTGAAGCTCATCTTGTAGATATTCGCAGCTCATTTTAGAGCTCTGTACAGAATGGGATTTTCTTCGTTCGTTTGCTTCGGAGCGTCGTGTCAGATGCACATCGGTAACAGATCGGGGAGGCAAAGTATCTCTTAAAAGTGTATTTCAAAATAAATATCTTTTTTGTTGTTGTTTGGTTTTGGGTTCTTTTTTGTTTTTTGGTTGTTGTCGTTTTGTTTTGTTCCCCAAATACCTCCTGCCTCGTTATATCGTTCTCTCGAACATTTGGGCTCTTTTTTATTTTTTTCCCCTGCTGTGTCAATGCAATGGTAAAGCATATTGAATAAATTTCCTAGCCGGGTAATTGTGCTGTCACAACAATTTTGGTGATCGCTTTTGTTTGGCCTGTTTCACTGTCGCTGTTGTGTTATCTATTGTTAAGTAAAATGAAAGTGCCTTATTTGAGAGTTTATAGCTCTATTACTTAATAGTATGAATGTGTAAATATTAACTTCTGTACTTTTTTTATTTTCACCAACGATTTTTTTTTTTTTTGAAAGAAAAGAAAGAAAGAAATACTTTCAAATAAACAGATCTTAGGAAATATTGCTTAGAGCCGTTCTTACGCCAAAGCGGCTTATTAGTAACTTATTTGCAATCAGCACATGTATTGTAAAAGTCATCCCTCTCGTGGAGATTGCAGCAGGCAGCCTCCTGCCAGTAGACTTTGGACACGGGCAATTCACCCGCGCAGACAGGGACTTTATCCTGCAGAAGACGATTCTTTCCCCACAGCTCTGGAAGCAAAGAGCGAGGCACAGATATCGCCCTGGGGCTCCTCGCAGAGCAGCCATGGGTGCTGGTGGCAGGACATCCCCCCCCCCAACCCCATCTCCCCCTCCTCTGGCCCTGCTAAGGAGCACGGGTCATGCCCAGGGAGGACTGGAAGAGGGTTTCCCAGGAGAGGGGTTGTTTCCTGCTCCCGGGAGACCCTCAGCCCATTGTGGGACCCTCCCTTCTCCCTCCTTCTCTTGCCAACCCTGTAAGCCCACGATGGACCCTTGTTGGCCCAACATGCCCACCCCATGCAGGTAGCAGGGTGGTGGCACTGACTCCCAGACTCTATTTCCTTGTCGCCCTTGCAAGCCCCTCACCAGCACTTCTGGCTCTCTCTGGGTGGATCTGGTGCCAGCACTGAGGCATTTCTCCTGATGTGCTGCAGGGTGGCTGGGATACCTGTCCCCTCCCCTGCCACCCCACTGTTTTTGTCACTCCTGGCACCTTCCCTGCACTACCTCGGGTCTTTTGGAGCCCCAAAAGTTGTTCTTTCCCATGCTGGAGACACCCACCCTACTCTACTCCTCTCCCAAACTGAGGCTCGAGGAGCCCCATCCAGGTGGGGAGTGATCCCCTTGTGCCCAATTCAGTGAGGTGGGCTCTGCCTCCGGGCCCCACGTAGCAGGTTGCCAGGACTCCAGGATGGTCCATCCTCTGGGGGTCACAAGTCCCAGCAGGCCCACAGGGAGCAGATGCTGACAGGGCTTGGGTGGCAGCAGCGTCCCCATCCCTGACCCTCGGTGGTCCCGTGGCAGAGAACCATGCTGCCTGAACCTTGTTAATGAGTAGCGAGCCCAAAGCAGCAGTGCCTGGATTGCAGTCAGGCCAGCAGTGCAGAAAGGGCTGCATTACTTCCCACAGCTCCTTGTTACCCGTGTGCTGCCTCCACAG
This sequence comes from Ceyx cyanopectus, assembly GCA_013401355.1. NCBI lineage: Eukaryota > Metazoa > Chordata > Aves > Coraciiformes > Alcedinidae > Ceyx > Ceyx cyanopectus. Next base: position 115,950 of record VYZU01027715.1, read on the forward strand.
CGGGCCACCATGCCCACCCTGGGGCAGGGGACTCCGAAGCCAGCCCTGCTCTACCACAGGTTGAGGCAGTCAGGTGAGTTTCCACTGGAGACTCAAACTCAGCCAAAATTTCTTACGTGGTCAAGGCTTATCTCTCCATCTGCTCTTGTTCAGTGAGACGGTGAGGGGGATAAAAATGTTTCTGCAGCCAGAAATATTGGTCTGTTGGGTGAACAACAGCCTCCCTAGTCAAGGTTTATTTAAGGGCCATCTCTTCCTCTTCACCCCTGGGGCTGCCTTTCTGCCCACCCCGTGCTGCCAGCCCCTCTCCTCCTTCAAGCTGCTCCGCTCTCCTTGCTGCTCTCTAAACCTTGCCGTGGCCATCTTTCGCTCCCTTTCCATGGGGATCTTCCCAGTTGCTGATTTCTTCCCACTTCTAGTCCCAGTGCATTCCCATACTCCCAGTAGGTTATTTCCTCTAAGTTTCTTTACCCTTATTGTTCTCCAAGTTCCTGTCCCCGGGCCCTTCCACGTCCCTGAGTACGCAGAGCGAAGCTGGGATAACTCCACTCGAGTAAACAGCCCTGTCAAGATACATATGGGCTTAGACTGCTCCTCCCAGGCCAAGTTCTACACGCAGTTTGTTTGGAAAGAACTTAATCAGATGAACGATATCAAAGGACTAAATTAAAATGGGTGCACATAGCTAAGGTTTTATTTAATTGTTCAGGATTGCTTGTTTAATTATCTTCCCCCTGAGCAGACACAGACTGTAAGTTTATCTTCTGAGAATGTAAAAGGTTCAGTGGCCAGAACAAAGCCCAGATCGCTGAAGATGGACAGTGACAAGTATCTCTACCAGTTGGTCCCTGTATTGGTTTTTAAATCTAAACCGGTTGCAATAATCTTCAAACGTCAGAGGCTGATTTAATATTTCTCTTTACTGTCAATACACTTGCCTATGGCACTGACATGCTCCATTCGCTTTTTAAAAGATCATCTCTCCCTGGGAAATTTCAGAGACAGCTATAAAGAATATGTTCAAGTACACATATGGTCTGCTGGTTTTAGACCTGGGAACAGGAACAAATCCTCTAAATCTCTCTTTTGGGCAGGCCTAGGGTTTTTATAGCCATCAAGTGCCATCCTGACGTTCACAATGCAAACTCCAAATACACCAATATCCCCGTGACTGCTGTTTGTGTCTCTCTGACCTATCCTCCTTCCCTTTGGAGCTCAGTGCACAGCTCCACGCTTCCACGGGTTCCCAGAGCTTCCCAAACCACCTGCCTCCCACTTCCCTCTCTACCATTGCCCCTTCTTTTTTTTGACACCGTCTTTCTTGGTTTGGTTTGGTTTGGTTTTCTTCTGCACCAGCACTGCTCTTTCTGCACGTTTTGCTGTGTTAGAGGCAGCAGCTGCAGTGGGGTAGGAGGAGGAAGGACTAGCTGTGCTACACTCCACAGAAAACAGCAGAAAGCAAGATGCAATGTGGCCATAATCTCCATTTTTTGGGTGCAAAACAGATTAAAACAAGACAGACCTTTAGGTTGCATCTGCAAACTGAGCTCTTTGTACAGCAGTGGTTGAAATGGATGCTGGTGGCAGCTGATGGCAGTGGGGCTCAGCACAGCTACGTGTGCATAAAGCTTTTCTATGAGCTCATCTCTTACACAGCAGCAGCACCCCGTGCTATTCCAGCCCAGCACAGACTATTCCCAATGCCAGCACGATTTGGCTGGCAAAGGCCAACTTTGTACAGGTACCACCTCAGGAACAGGCACATCCTGGATCTGAACAGCATAGCAGCAACCCAGGAACGTGGCACAGTGACTGGGGCTAAGGGCTGGTTCCAAGGGCCTCGCTGTTTGAGTAAAACATGTGAAAAAGCATTATCAAAACACCACCCCAGCCCCCTTTCTTTTTTCCTCTTCTTTTCACTGCTCTGCTTCTGGATGTTTGCTTCAGGAGCTGCTTCTCTCACCCCAGCCTCATCCTGTACTCACCCTGCCTCCTGCCCGCTCTCCCATCTCCTTCTCTGCTTTTCTCATTCTGTTTCTTTCTTGCCTTCCTGTGTCTTACCCTATGTTTCAAGCTCTCTTTTCCTTAGCAAATTCCCTCACCCAGGATTTTGGTTCTTTCTTTTTGACCCATTCTAGCTTCCACTTGGTGCCTCAATCTGTCCTGCAGCCACCAGTCCAGACCCTTCTCTTCACTAAACCAGACCTTGCTTTCGCTGCCTAGTCCTTCTCACATGCTGCTGTTTCTTCTTTGCCCGCTCCACTGATGGACCCCACGTCTATGTGGCACTCGGGAAGCATCAGTGCAGGTGCCCTAGCTGTGCTCTGAGCATTTTGAGCAGGCTGGGTCTGGCACAGGCTGTGGCACAGGATCAGCAGTGCAGGCGGCCAGCAGCAGCCCCAGCTGCTCGGGGTGTGGGAGGGCTGTTGGAAGCAGTGTTGCAGCCTCCCCACCCCCCCTCTCATCGAGGTCAAGAAGAGCTTGTACTGGGCCCAAAATTTCAAGACTGAGTTTGCAGTTAGTCAGCTAAGCTGCCCTGGAGGCTCAGAGCCTCCAATCACTCCATGCTCCTAGGAGTGTAACTGCAGATAGTCCTTTATGTGTGGAAGGTGACTGTTTAGCAAGCTACATTAGACAGAGATTTGAGCCTATGTTGCTTTTATATTAATATTGTGCTGTCCTTCCAGTGTGTCTTTGCCTCCTCACAGAGTCTCTTTGCCTCTCTAATCGCAGAAGTTTTCATAAGTTCTTCTTCCTACTTATAATAATATATTTATGGCCAAAATAGAGTAGCTACCAGCCATACTGTTGATGTTGTTGAAGTTATTAAAGAGAGGAATACTTCGATGTAAAAATGTTTATTTACATTAAAAATAAAGGCAGCACATCTCTATAAAGCTTTCATTTTAGTATATATTTTCAAAAATCCAGATGCAGATATTTGTGAAACTTTTATTTCTAAAAGCCTCTAGTCTATCGAACAAGAGATGCAAAAAATATTGACACCAAGAACAGCAAACACCTTTTCTAAACCTGCAGAATTGAGGCAGTGCAAAATGTAAGTGGCTTCCCCTCCTCCCAGTCTGCCTGGTGAGCCAGAGCACCCTTTTCTGAGCACAACTTTCAGATAGTGCCTGGAACCCCCCTGAAAGTATTTACTCCCCAGTGCAGTGGCCTCTCACCTCCAGCCCCACACGGCTGAGCTGTGCACGGCTGCCTTCCCTGGGAAGGGTTCTTCCTCTGTCAGCACTGGAGCCAAACTTTGCAGTGCTGGTTGACTTGACAAACGTACTAAACTACTTGCTGATCTGGAGAACACTGAGCTGGGCCCGTGCAGAGGGGCCCTCCCAGCACGGCTGTGCCAGGGAGTGCAAACGCAGCCCGTCCCCGGCCGTGGCACAGGCTGGGGTACAGACGGGCACACGGGGGTGCACGGCCCTGCTCTGCAGGGAGATGAGGTGGCCCCAGGGGACAGACAGATGTCTCCTCTCAGCCTTGGCTGTGCTGGTTGAAGGCAGCATCTCTGCCAGCTGTAGGCTACTGCTAGCCCCAGTGGCTGGGCTGGAAGCTCTCACGGGACCGGCTTGGTTTGTAGGGGCTGGGGGAGCACCCCCACAAAGCCATCCTGCCAGTCACTCCATTGAGGCCACAGTGGAAGGGACTCAAGGGCACTGGGCACTCCTTGGGCCACTCAGCAGAGACCTAGTGAATCTCCAGCCCTTCGGGGTCCATCTGCCATCGCTTCTCCTCCCCACAGGAGAAGGCGAGCGGCAGGACTTTCTCTTCCCTGAAATTCTCGTAGGATCCAGAGAGTGGCTCCATCGCCTCACAGGGCCGAGGGCTGTGGCTGGGAGAAGATTACAACCCCCTTGCTCTTTTGGTTTTCCCTCTTTGCAGAAATCCCCCAGACTCCTGGCTTTGCAACAAGCAAATTTCCCCTTCCCCGCGCAGACAGACGGGAACCCTGCCGTGGGCAGAGCCCCGAGGCTCCTGCTCCTCTGCCAGCAACTTGACCTGGCTGCTCCCGAGGGCTTTCTGACACACCGGGGCATTTGAGAGATCCACTTGTTCCTCTGAGGCAAGCAGATTGATTGATTGATTGATTGCTTTGCCTTTTTTTTTTTCAAGCGTAAGAGGAAGTAAAGCCTTTATTTATATATATATATATATATTTATTTTTTTCTCCCTCAGAGATTATTTATGAGGCATTGTCTCTGCTAATGCTGGCTGACATCCTTTGGCGTCACTAGCACTCAGTGCACTGAAGATGCCTCAAGGTGTGTCAGTCGTGCCTCACGTCAGCGAGCCTTGATGTATCTCTTTGGCTGGGATTGAAAGGTACAGTTTCTAAATCTCCCCGTGACCCATTTTGCACGGATCACTGGCGCACTAGAATGTAGCTGCTCCTTCCCATCGTGTTAATGCAAGTTCGCCCGCGTTCAAAGCAGCCTGGGCTCCACGTGCCACCCCGAGCACATCGGGAGGGCTTGTGCCTCAGCCTCTGCCTGAAACGGCCTCGGCTCCTCTCGCGGAGGGGTCGTGCTTTGGGTGCTCTCCTGCCTGCATCGTGGCCCTTTAATTTAAACCTTGTAAATTCTTTCATTTGATAAACACGAGCAGACAGCTGGATTCTGTTAATCTGGGGCTCATGGCCCGCAAGCCGGCGAATGCTGCCGGGTGGCAGAGGCACCCTCTCCTCGCGGGGTCCCATGGGTGCCCTGCAGCTAAGGACAAAGAGCATCAGCAAGAAAAAGGCCAGAACTCCTGCGAGGGAGCAGCTCAGCCCCAGCTATGGTCACTAACTGCCTGCTGGAGTGCCCTTGAAGCCGATCCTGGGGACAAGCCCTAATTAATACTTAATGAATACTTCCAGCACAGCCCCGTGGCTTCCCGTGCTGAGCGCTGTGCTGGCGAGGAGGGCTGCGGGAAGGCAAGACCTCAGGGACTCTTCTAGAAGACCCCGAGGCCCAGCTGAGATGGCAGATGGGCTTCATGGGCAGCTCCAGCCCTAGGTGTGCTCAGGCTACCCAGAGGGCAATGCAAATGCAGAGCACCTGCCTGCAGGGTCCCCCCACAGCCTTCGGAGCCCTTTCAAGGCTGCCTGGATGGGGTACAAGATAAACCCAGCCCTGATTTAATTCAGGAGCTGGTTCTGCTGGGATGAATCATTTAACCACATAAGAACCCCATGACTGCCTCTCATCCTCTTGTTGTGGCCTCCTTTTCCCACTCCATGGTGGAAATGATGGTATGATCCTGTTCTGGAGAAACGCTAGCAAAACAAGGAAGACTTGGAGGAGATTTCAGTTACACAGATGACAGAACAAACACAGAAAAATTGGATCGCATCCTCCCCTTCTTCTTTTGTTGTGCGCCCATTATCCACTAATTTTATTTTATGGAAAAGTGGGTCTGGAAATTAATGCTGCATTAAGAGGCACGTGGCAGCTCATACTGTCACATGTCATGTTCTTGCCAAGCTACAACCATAGCTTTGTCATGATTCATATTATCAAACTCCCATTAAAAACATCGAGCAACTACCTAACAGTTTTTCAGTAGTCCAGCTGTGGGCAACCCACGTGCTTCCGAGTCTTGTTGGCCCAGTTAAAAAGAAAAAAAACCCAACCCAAACTCTAGACATGAAGTTTTTAAATGAAAAATGAGACCGTGATGCAGATGCATGGTCCTGTCCTTTCCTGGGGGCACAACAGCCTCCGTTACTTAAAATCACCCAAAGAGTCCAAACGGGCTGGGATCAGTGTAGAGGGCTGTAGGTGAGGACCTCACTGCCATTGCCTGTGTCTAGCCCTACAATGTTTGTTTGCTTCAACAGGGTTTTCCAGCTGGACTCGAGGACACGGGCAGCTGGGAAAGCAGGGGGTGTGAAAGCTCAGCAATCTCAGCTACTGCCAAGAAACTGCTCTTACATATTCTTTAACTCCCTTCATAACACAAATTCACTCCCCTTCTTCCACAAGCAAGGAGATACCCGGCTTACAGCCAGGCCAGAGAGTCCACATGGACTCTTGCCACCAAAGAGCAGCCAAACCATCTCGATGCTACCTTGCCCTGCGGGTCATTGGTTGCCTCCCTAAACTCCGGGGCACAACAGGTTAACTTCCTTAAAGGCCCCCCTGCCAGCCCTGAGTCAGGTGAGGGAATGGCATGGGAGCTTCCCTGCTCCATGGCCTTTGCCCCACAACCACTTGCAGGCAGCAATCTGCTCTGACTGAAATTCTTCAGGTTCCAGCAACAGGAAATTGCAGATGAGAGCCCACGCTGTAAAGTGCACTTACACGCTTTCAGTTGCAAGCTGTGAAAAGTAGCAGCTCCCCGAGCTCTCAACTTCAACTGCTGCTAGCAATGCTATTTTTTTGTTGGTTTTGGTTTTTTTTTCCTAATAGCATCAAGATCAATGAAGCATCAGGGCCTCGTTGTAGTAGGCAACCTCCCAGTGATGCTCAAGAACCCCCCATCCTACACTGTTTGCTGTCTAGGCGTCCCAGCAAATCCCCAAGCATGTTACAGTACAAAGGCCACTCAAGATGGTCGAATGGATTCCCAGGACTGCCGGCACTGGAGCTGGGAAGCACGTTCCCCCCAGAGCAGCCAGGAGGGGGGTGGGTGCATGGCCAGGAGGAGCAAGGCTGCTTTCTGCCCCCTGCAAGGCAGGGATCCTTTTTTTTCTCCCTGGGGACAGCAGGCCCTGTCCTGGGAGCAGGCTGGTTTCAATGTGGGGCTCTTCATCTTGATCCAGTTTGGATGGGTCAAGGCATGTTGAGACATGCCCTTTCAATATGCTGCATTTTATTAAAAACAAAGTAGCTGTGGGCCAGATTGTAAAACTAGGTGGGCCTCATTTGTCTGTCCCTACTGTAAGCCAATGAAACCTTCAACATATCCAAACTCTCACCTTTTTACCCATTTGAATGAAAAAAGCATCACTAATAAAAGAAAATGACTCACCTAATGCTAAACCTGAGCTCTGTAGATCAGCTTTGATCAAATTCTCTGACATTTGGATAACTGCATTATTATAACTAAAACATCTTTTAAAGTTTTTTTTCTTCCAGACGCTCATTCTTTAAACTTTGCTTTGATCACTCTGCATATCCTTTTCACCAGAAATTTGTCCACAGAGGGTGATTTTTTTTCATTTGTTTTTCATATGGATTCTCTTTCCTTTGTTCATATTTTAAATCAGTGAAGCTACCCTTCAAGCTAACCCTTATAATAAAAATGCAGCTACTGTGTGGCTTTTAACAATTCATTTAACCCATCTGTGTCTCAGCATTCTTGTTAGCGGCCCAAGGAAACTAACATTTATGCAATGAGGCTGATGGTGAGGAATAATTCAGTATTTTTTTTCCTCTAGGATAAAGTAAACATTTCAGAAGGGCAGAGCAGGGGAGCAGTAGTCTCTGTTCTGATGGTCTGACGCCACCAATTTGTAATAGGTTAACAATAGTAGTGTTACAAAAAGCTGTGTAAAAGAACATTCCTTTCAGAAAGCACTTTTGAATTAATCCAAGCACTCCGGTTTCCAAATAAGAGTTACAATCCGAGATGATTAAAATAAATGGAATCAGGAATGTGTCAGGGCAATTACAAATGAAAAGATTGAAATCGCTGGAGCTGGAAGGGCAAAAATTTGCCTGTCTATAAAGACGTGTCCATGTATGAAGCTCCACTTTAAATGCCTTTACCCTCCTCTTGAAAGAAGGGCAAAATTAGACTTTTTCTACAGAAAACGATTCACACATCCACGCAAGGAAACGTAGTTTAGCATTAGGAAAAAATTGCATTTATAACCGATTTTCCCTTTTGAGCTAGCAGGAAGACTATTAGAAGCTTTAATTTGCTAATTGTAATTTACTGTAATTTGATCATCGAGCTGGGGAAGGTCGATGCCGATCGCTCATTCCCCAAGTGGGCGGCTGTCAGGCTCTTGAGTCAAGATAGTACTTATTAGTGGTTTTTTTACAGCATGGGCAGACTTCTTGTTATAGCTTGTAACAGCGCTGGATTAACCACAAATAATCTGCAAAACTTTGAAGTCTAAAGCTGTAGCACCTTTTACCATCTTCTAGAGAAATACAGAGGACGTGTTCCAATAGCCTTTGCTGGTGAGATTGTTCCCCTGGCTCAGAGCAGCCTGTGAGCTCCGACGAGCGCCTGCACGGCCACGCTGCAGACACGTTTGCGTGTCACCCGAAGGAACCAGCCCTTCAACTCCACACGGCTGCTGTCAGGAGGAAAACTATTTATGAGCTCACACATCAGGCCAAGATCGGGCCCCGCAAACATTAGCTCCACATCAAGCCTCTTAGGGACGGCTTGTTTTCCCAAAACGCTTTAAGCTGAGGATCCCTATTAAGATACATCTGCTTCAAACAGGAGATAGTAATTTTTTGAACACAGCCGTTCTCTAATATCTTCATGATGCAGCTCATACCTTAATAGATAGCAGTTGCCATGCAGCTCTAACCGTGCAGCCCGCAGTTGCACGACATATTTGCGGTAATGAGAACCGTTGCCGACATGGAAAATTAATAGTAAGAAAATTAATGGAAGGAAAATCTTTAATGCCTTTTTGTCTATGTCTAATGCGATTTAGCAGTTAGCAGAAGGAAGGAATTTAGGACCAGGTGAGTAGCCAGAGCTCCAGAAATCAGGCCTTTTTAACCACGTTTTAAGACCTGCTGTTTTGACTTAGTGCAATGGGAGGAATATCGGTTTCGTAAACAACAGCATGAAACGTCTCACTCAGGATCCCTCCTGGCAATCTCAGCTGGCACAACCTTGCCCACGAGAAAAAGTCCCTTGGCACAAAAGCTTCTCACGTCGGTGCCCTTTCTGCCCAAGGCAGCATTTTGAAAGCTGGAGGCAGGAGAGCAGATTCCTCCTGAAAGCCACCCACCAGCAACGGGGTGCAAAGAAGTGTTATCTTCTCATTAGCGGCCTGGGTCGAGTCCTCTGGAGGGACAGAAGCAGCAGCTCTGTTTGCTGCTTGCATTTGCAATTTCATGTATGAAGGAAGTCTGGCATATTTTTTCCCCCCTTTTTCCTTCTAGAAAAGTTGGTATATACTCCCTTTATTATTGGGGATTGTGGATGTTAGACATGATGGAAGCACAAGATAACAGACACGACATGAAGGAAATCAAGGGGTCAAAGAGTTAGTAAAAGAAAAGCCCTTTTGTTTTGGTTGTTCCCCCCCCTCCGTTTAGACAGCTTGAAATTGTTTTGTTTTGTTTAGCTCCTATCTAATTTCCTTGAAAACAACACTTAGGAGAGAGATGGGTTTCTTGGTAAATCTTATGTGTTCTCTGCTATTCTTCAAGGAGTAGGCAGACTCCTACCAACCTTCTGAGTCCTCCCTGAGAGACAGCAATGGCAAGAGGAAGGCTTGCATTCGATTGCTGAGTGGCTTGTGTGTGTGTGTGTAAATAAAAAGAGCAGCAAATCTAAGTCCCTTATTTCCCTTCCTTCTTGCACGCCAGATTGCCTTTAGCTAGAGGCCCAGTTGTGCAGCTGCTGCTTTCAAGCAGGTCTCATTGACACCAGCCGTGGTTGCTGAGCTGCTCTGGGTGCAGAATTAGGCTCACATCTTTCCAAATCTCTTCCCTTCATCCTTTCATTCCCCCAGCTAAAAGAAGTGGAAAATGAAAGTCAATTGTTTCCTTCACTTGTTCACGGTGAAAAAAGAAACCAACATAAACACCAAAAAAACCCAGATGCCAGAGCTCCTCTGAAAGTGAAAGATAGTATATTTATTTTTTTTTCTAAAACGCAGACACCATCTTCTCTTTGAGAACAACTCTGCTGCTCATCCTTTCACTACTGACAGTACGTGTGGGCACAGAGGACAAGGCTTGTTTTATCACAGATAAAACTGACTGTCTTCCTGGCAATCCCGAAGCACACACCGAGAAATGTTGTGAAGATGAAGGATCTTTCAGGATTTGGATAGCTAGTTTCACCCAGATCAGAAGTAAGTTATTCTCTGCAATTCATTCCAAGAATCTTTAAACCAGATTGACTAGCAATGTGCTAATACCTATCATCATATCAAATATTGGCAGTGGCTTGATTATATTGTTCAGAAACAACATATTTATAAAATATGCTTAGAAAACATAAATATCGGTGGCCGTTCTGTGCAGTGAATGCCCATCTCATTTATTTACATCTCCAAATACTTAAGATAACTTCATTTTTTTAGCATGGGGATGATTAATTAATAATTAGTTTATATATGAGAAGAAACAGGATAATGCAAAATACCTTTTTTTTTTTTTATTTTTTTTATTTCCCTGGACAACTGATATAATTAAAATAAACTTTTGCTAGTTGTCTGTGTTGTTTTGTATAAATAATACACGTATCTATTTGGACCTATATACATTACCCCCGCCCAATATATATAAAGTTTTGTGACTAAACCAGTCGCATTTGTTATCCGTAGCAGCAAAACATGGACTTGATCCAATAGCTTTGCAGTTTTCCATCACATAACTGCAGTAAAGAAATATTAAAATCATATATACTTCCACTCTCCATATTACAGTGGAAAGTTTTCTGCCTAGATTTTGAGCTCCACACTCATCTCCACTAGAAACCCCTATTTTATCTTGCTTTACCACGTTACATTCCCATCAGAAAATTATTGCTTATATTCTCATAAAACATTTGGCAGATAAAAACATGCACAAAAAAGTAGATGATGGGAGTTTATATCAAGCGATAGACATCAAAAAGAAGAGACTCCCCTTTTGCTACCTCAACAGTATATTTTAGCATTCATCGGATCATTGCTATATCATTGGTAGTAGCCACAAATGGCTCGTATTATTTCATTTCCTCTCATTCAAAATGAGTTTTTATTAAGCCTTTAACCATCATTATATCAAAATAATATGCTAATCAACATTTTTTTTACAGTCGATAAAGTAGAACATTTGAACTTTCGGTTCTTGTTAGGCAGACTCAAAACCAAAAACACATCAAAGGAGAGGAAAATCAAAAATGTCTATTAATATTAACCAGAAGTTCAAGCAATAAGAATATTGAAGAGACTTTGTAATACCTAATATTCCCTGAAAATGTTTTAAATCCACATGTGAATACAAAATAACTTCTTGCTTGACTTCATTGACCCAGAACTGTCAGCGGAATAAAAAGTTCAGCAATTCCTAAAGGTAGCAAAGTGTGATTTGCTCTGATTTCAGTTTAAATTATCAATATATCTGCCTTTTCTCTCTTTCAGAAAGCAGAGAGGATTTGTTCGTTCATGGTCTTTAAAAACACTATCTTATTTTCATTAAGCTAAGCCCACTGCTGATGTAATTCTTGCATTACAAAGGTCTTAATTTAAACCATGACATAAATGCTTTTCATCAGTTGATTTTTTGTTCTTTGTGCCAAATTTCTTGCATTTTTAAAATAAAGAATATGGTGCATAATAACTGCTGCGGGACAGCCTGCTTTATTCTTCAATATGAAAGACAAATGGGGTGTGACATGCATACGTTTCAACATGCAGCACTTACTTCTTCAGGACCTTTACTTTTTCCACTGTTTTCTCAGTAGACTATTTCACTTCCTTTGAATCAGGCCTAACGATAACACTGGATTTGAAGCATGGTTCTCTGCATTGAGCACGCTGACGGGACCAGGAGGTGAAAAGTGCTTCTAATCTCTCTCCTCTCTCTCTTCCCCCCACTCCCTCTCCCGTTCCCTGCCTCCCTCTCCTTCCTTACCCCCCTCCGCTCAAGGATTTGGGGTCTGCAGATGATATTTTACAGAGCGTTTTGGAAGATGGGTGGGGACGCATTCCTAACACCCCAAATCCTGGTTTGCATTATGCATTAGGGATTTCAAAGCACACCAAGATTTAATCATAATCAGAAAGTAGTGAAATAGTTTCTACAACATCCTGCAGCATCGAGTCCCTTCTTTTTTTTTTTTTTCCCTTTTTTTTTTTTTCTTCGGTATCGCTGTAACTAATACAGTAAAATTGTATCATCATCATGTCATACTATCCTTGCAATGATCGATGAGCTATGCTAATGCATCTGGGAAAACTGCATGACTTGTTTAGTTTGGGTATTATTTCGAGTTTAGGAGCTTTGTTAATTTTCAGATGCAGTCAAAAGTCACCAGCTGTTTCTCTGCTTAAATGTGAAGTGCAGAATAAATTTTTCTTGATTAACAGTGCTAGAAATTAATCAGGATTACAATGGGAAGAGTGCAAGCATTTAAGCAGAAGTTTCAATGTGATCTACATGAATACTAAACCACAGTGTTAGTTCATTCATCTCCATGAGTCAATATTGTCAGATATAGAACAGATTTAGAAAATCTAAAATTAATTTGTAAAATCTTTTCATCTACTGATTTTTAGAAGATGTTCACCTATTACATCTGTACTTTCCCTTGCTTTATACTTTGTCCTTAAAGAAGTGCTTCTAAAAATTGCTGAAGACAATATAGAGAGATAGATGGACCTTTAGTCTGTCAAGTTTCTTGTGTTATGCAAGACATTTAGTGAAATGGCAAAGGTATATTTTTTAATTCATATTAGTTATCTGTAACTAATTAATTTAACTTGATATAAAACAATTCAAATAGATCAAGATTGTTTCCTTAGTATTGGGCATCTTGATAAAATTGAAGCTGGGGAAATGAGTACTTTTAGTATTAAATATTTAGGACTACAATACGTTGCCTATTTCTAAATCTATATCCATAAGGTTGAATATTATTTGGCATGTTATTTTATCTTTTCTCCTTTATTCACATTATTGCCTGCACAAAATTCTTTTGTATGGACCTGATCAGAAAAGGAGAGCAGGGCTATTCTTTAAGGGTGTGTTCATCTTTACATTTTTAAAGCCTATTTTGATAGATTTATATCAAGGCTGAAGTAATTCACTCTGGGAAAAAAACTTGGCATAAAAACTTCTAAATACAAGCACATTTTTCTTTTTTTTTTTCTTTTTTTTTTTTCTCTTGAAAGAAAATGTTAAAATCAGTCAGCGTGTTCTTAAAGGCAAAGGTTTAGGTCCTGATTCGTTTGAAGGTTATGGGAATTTTGTCACTGACTTCAGTGGAGCCAGAACTTCCTTCCAGTGGTGGAAAACAATTTTGTATTTTCAGATGAAAAATTTGTGCTTGTATTAATTAAGACTGTTTCTCCTTTTTTGCGGGGGTGGGGGTGGGAGTTACATATTGTATAATCCATAGTGTGAACTCATCCCTGAATATCTTTCTGTTAAGTGCCTATCTTTTTTTCATTAAGATAAGTAACAGTTCAACATATGTGGTTACTTAAGAAATTCCTCAGGATCTTTAGAGGAGTCTTTTGGGATAAGATGTGAAATCAGCTGTTGTCATTCATGACCAAGATCCCCTATCATTTTTCCAAGGGGTTCAGCATGTCAACAAGAGTGGAGAAGTATGAGCGGTCGTGTTTTGTCCACATACTTTCCATTTGAGGTTTGGATCCACAGAGGGGACTTTTGCCTTTGCCACCCTCAGCTGCTACCAGGTATTGCTTTCTATTTAGCAATTTACACCTCTGGCCAGGCCAGGAGAGATGTGAACTTAATTCACTTGCTTTGCTTCACAGGAAGATGAGGTTATTGTTGGCAAAACCCCGATCACCTCAACCAAAGAACAAAATACGGCCTCTGGAGAAGTTGTTAGGGACTGTCTGCGGACCTGCAGGATGAGACCCTGGATCCGGCCTCTCTTCCTTCCAGGTAAAGCTTTTCAAAAGGCACTCAGTCCTGCAGTCCCGTTCTCCCCTTCCACCCGGCGATACATCATTCGGTGTTTAAGTGTTGTGCTTAAACGTTAGTGATACTAAAACCCTTCAAGGAGGGGATACAGTTTCTGTATGAAGGACAAGTATTTCGGCGGGGCCTACCCCGAACTCCCAGCCCCAGGCCCTCAGGCCCTCAGGCCCCGCCGCGCCCTCGCCTGGCGTCTCCACCACGCGGGCCTCGGGGTGGGCCGGGCAAGGGCAGCTCCTTCCCGCCTCTCCAGGGGAAGGTGCCCAGCGCGGCCACTTCGTGCCCGTGCTCCTCCTGCAAGCCTCTCGGATCGTTGAGAACTGGATCGGCTGGACTGTTGTAGTCTGGGCTGAGAGGTGAGCCAGCATCTAAGGCCTTTTTGGGTGTTCCCTTTGGATGTCAGATTGATGATCATTCTCTGGTGCAACCCTGTTTATTTACAGAGAGTAAACAGAGTTTGCTGTCCCGAGCCCCAGGAGGGACCAGGGAGGTTTTTGCTGGAAGGGAGCTCTGCTCTCTGCTTTCCTCCCCGGCTCCGCAGACAACACCCAGCTTTCTCCTGGCTGCTGGCTCTCCTGGTACAGTTTTAGTGGACTTTTCTCTCTGTTGGCTGTACCTCTTGTGTCACCTGCACAGGCTGCAGGTGCAGAGGCTGTGCAGCCTGTGGAGACCAGACCTTACACCTCAAACATGCTGTGAACCTGAACAAACTAGGGCAGTGGCACCACATTATGTCCATGCCATCCCATCCTGGGCACAGTATAACAGCTGCCCTGTGTACCCTGGCAGCCCGCCCTTTCCAAAAGCTCAGCAGAAAGCTGAGTGACATGTGTCACCTAATTGTTCCAAATAAATAGCTCCTTCTGCTAGATGCACATGTACCATGGCCTTTTGAGCTCGAGTGTGTACCCTGCCGTGCTCATGGTGAACAGGCAACATTGCAAAGGCTTGAAAATGCAAGTGCTGACAGTAAGCACTGAGGTGACGCTGAACAGTAAGTTGGACTCGACTAAAATCAGCAATTGCTCTGTGAGCAAACATGGAAACAGAGCCAAGAGAGAGAAACACTCGGCTTGATTCCTCCCTCCACGTATGATCTCTGCAAATGGACTGATTCCCTGTATGTCTTGGCTGGTCTCTGTATGTAAATATCCTGTTGTGGTGTGTAACTGCCTCCACACATACACCTTCATCATCACATGCCTTTCATCCTTTTGGGGGGATTAATCATGGCACACGTTAACGCTACCAATAGTTTGCACTGTTCACATTCTGTTATACCCCCATAAAATCTAATAATAATTTAGTATTTATAACATATAGCTGCACACCCCCAATCTGTATATATGACCAAACACCATTTTTTTTACTGTGTAGATGAAGCATTTTCTAAGGTTTTAGAAGGTTGGGTTGAAAACAGAGATCCCACAGCAGCTAAATGATGCAGGGACTGCCAGGCAGACACATGCCAATAGGATGTTGTCTTGTGCTGCTGAATTTTGTGATACAGTATTAATATTACCCGTTTCCTCATTGGCATAGTCCTTTCCCACCTGCCTTGGCAGAGGGCTGTCTTCCCACTTTCTGACCCCACATTTATGATCTGTTGTGTTACCACTGTGACCAAATACATCTGGTTGGTGTATTTGCAGTTTCACTTTAATATATAAGGTGTGTCACACCGTGATGAGAACTTAGAATTTCAATTTGTGTAGCTTTTAATATATGCAGAAAACCCCATGCTTCTGCATTGTCATCCTATTCTTAAAATACTGTAGCTTTTTTAGCTTATTGCTCAGAGTAAACACTGGCCTCTGTATATCCATCCTGCTCTCCATCTGGTATTCTGAGCCTTCAAGCAGTAGTAAAGGTAGAGCTATAGACATCAAAGATACGTTTTGAAACTAAGCACTGTGCTAAACTCCCTTTAATGCTTCTGTGGGAAAGTGTCTCCATATGTCATCCCATGTATTTTTTTCTTATTTCAAGTATTGCTTAATAGTACACTAAGCTGGTGGAAAACTATTTGCTTTATTGGGTTAGTTCTACCCTAGCTTAATGCAGGTCTGGGTGAGCATCAGAGCTGGCTCAGGGGAGTGAAGGGGACCAGGAGCAGCTGAAGGGCTCTTTCAGGATTTGACTTTATTATCCTTCCCTGATTTCTCCACACTTCATCCCTGGACCACCTCCTCCAGAAACAGAAGTGTAGAAGTCATTATTGTGCTGCTGATTCACAGACCATCTCCTGCACAGTGCATTTCCTGCCTCATCCCTCCTCTTGCCTTTCACTTTCATTGCCCACTCTCAAACAAAAAAAAACCCCGTCCTGGCCTGTGTCTTATATCTGGGCCACCACATCTAGGAATGCAGTAGCCATAAGATGAGGACAGTCACTCCTCTAGTCTAGTTGCTCCTCTGGACTTTTAAGTCATCTTCCTTTAGAATCCTGGTTTTTAAAAATTGAATTTATTGTTCCCCCTTCATTTATAAGCATAGATCAAATGCCTTCTAAGATTGTCCTTCTCCAGCACATGGCAACATTGGTTGTGTCTTTCCACCTTCTTCAGCTTCAGAGAGTCACTGTCCACCAGATTCCCTCCTGGCTGTTTTTTGACACCATTTGGACTACTGTGCTTTCTTGGCTGCTGCCCTGCAAGACACCCTGAGCAAGAAATCTGTTGAGAGGTGGGTCCTTCAAATTGCCTGTGGTAAGACTGACAAGTCTCTCAACTCACAGTCTCGTATTTAGCACTAGATTAATTAGTTTACCTGTGTTATTGCAGTGGTCAGGAGCCCTCCTCTTCCTGTTAGTGTTTAACCGTAGTAGGCATTGTTATGGAAGCTGCATTATCAAATGGTAATCAACTCCATCCAATCCTAAAGGGTTGGTCTGTGGCCAGCAGTTATTCTGAATCTTTTCCTAAATCTTCCTCTTCATGCACTGTGCATGATTCAAGCCTGCCACATAGGAAAACTGGTTTTTATTGTCTCCCTCTAGTTATTCTGTATAATCTAAGGTATATATTATAACGTATTTTTAATATAAAATATACAGTTCTATTTGACAAAGACCTGCACTTATGGAAAAATACCATAAAGAAGCTGATTGCCTACTAACTGTTATCCAAAAAATCAAGTCTCACGTGTCCTCATGAGGCAGCCTGGTACTGTGATGCAAGAACTGTTTTGCATTTGGGAAGGTTGAATAACAAGGGATTGGAACTCTCTCCCTACATTCGGGACTATAAAAAAAAGCTGGTCCATAAATTAAAACTTTTCAGAGAAATCAAATTCTACTCACTCGTTGGAAGAGCCACTTTCTTTCTAGCCAAAGGAATGAACACAGTCAATCCCTCTATATTTAGTTTTCTGGGTTTGGAAATTGCAATAAAAGAGAAAGTATCTCTCTAGCTGTTCTACCAAGGGACCGTTTTCCTGCACTGATTTGAGTGGGGCTGTACCAGTATAAGTGAGGATAGCACTTGACTTGACCCTGTGTTCATGCTTATATTATTGCCCCTATTCACAGAGTGGAAACTTGCTGGATTTCTTCCATTAGGAGGAGAAATTGATGATAGGAGTCAGGAATGTCTTTGGTTTATTTACAAAGCATGTACTCAGAGACTTGTTTCTCTGAATGCAATAGAAACAAACAACAGGCACTTTTCTTACTCAGAGTTTCCAAGCCTGCTTCTGTAGTGCAGCATGTTCCCTGTCGAGCCATGCTGCTCTGGTCTGGGCTCCTCACAGGACTGCTGCTCTGCCTGCTGTTTCTTAGGGACACACAGCACCCCCCCAGCTATTCAGCTGCCTTCATAACCTCCACGTGCCACATGAGTTCTGCTTGAGCTGAGCCTCAGCAGGCTCTGCCATGATTCAGGTGGCATCTTCACCCTCCTGGGAATAAATGGCTCTTTTCCTTCATTCCAAGGGACAGACACCTGCATTAGCTTTTCTGAGGTGTGTGGCTGTAGATGAAAACCACCCACTGCCACAGAAATGATGTATTGATACAGCCCCCACATGCACACAGATGTACACACACATACACAGAGTTTCCAAGCCTTTTGAACAGCTGAGTGCCTCGTGTAACACAATTGCAAAGCTGGTTTATAGTTGTTTAAATTAAACTTGCAAGTCTCTGTTGTGGACAAGCTTTCACACTAGTTTTACAGCAGTACAGCTTATCTCAGATCTAGAGCATGAGCTTTTGTTAAATGAAAAAAAAAAAAATGACAGGAAAAAATCCTGACAGCTAAGTATCCTTTCTGGATGCCTGCAACAAGGCAGTGTTCTCACATTTCAAACAAGTACTAATTTTTACAGTATTGAGCTCTGATGATCACATTTTTATAAGAAGTCACAGTCTATAATGTCAGAAAGATATTTTTTTCTCCGTGAAAAAAAATTCCCCAAGCATTTCAGTTTCCAAAGGTGGAGACTACAGGCTGACACAGTTACAGTGCACTGTGTTTCTCAGATCAGACTGAAAACTCTTTTCCATCTCAGGTAATACTTACTTGCAGCAAAGAACATTGGAAGAGTTTTAATCCCAAGTGAAGGTAAAAGCAGTCTCTCATCAGAACCCAGGGAGGAACAACTAGAGAGCTGATCAAAGCAAACTTTTCTCATGGAGCTGCAGCTTTGCAGCTTCTGTACTTTCTTCCCAGGACAAACTGCTTATAACCTGAAGGGCACAACAGTTCCTTCTTCTCTGATCCCTACAGTTCACTGCTCCCTGCAATTTCTGGGGTTTAAGATGGAAAACGGATCAGATTAATTCCATTTTAGGTACATAAACACAATTCTAAAACAATGTAAAAGCCATTCTAGGGGGTGATAAGTGTTGAATTTATCACAGTTCTATAAAATAAGAGAAGAGCTGGTAGTTTATGAAACAGATTCTTTGAACCTGATGTTGGGCCAACAAGAAAGGGATGTTTTCAGTGATTCTTTTCAGATGTTTATTGGATGCACACATTGCTTGTATTTGTCAATAGCATTGAAAGCTATGACTAGATAGGAGAAAATAAACATTTTTAAACATGAACAGACTGCATTAGTAGCAGTGGAATGCATCTAGTTAACTGAAGACATTGTCCTTAGGCGCTAAAGAGATCATCATTACAGTTGCAACTCCACCTTCTGGCTTATTTTGCTCTGAGGAGTCCAAGAGTTTGGATTTTTTTTATTTTGAATAAATGTGGATACTTCCTTCAGGGTCTGAAAAAGGAAAAATTGACAGCTACATTCCAAAGAAAGCTTAGCTGGATGGAAAATGACTGCTTGCAATATTAATGTGCTCTTTGCTTAGTGGTGCAAATCAGTATCATCTCTTAAAGTGTGTAGCTAGGATAAATATTGGATGGGAGACCAGAGAGTTCTCTTTATTCACGAGTTAAAGGTTTCCATATGAAAAGAAGTGTATATGTGTGAAATGTTTTTTGAACAACTTTCAACAAATTTGTGGGGAAAATAGAGTGGAAATCTCTTCTAGCCAGTGGCATTTGGGCTACTTCAAAGAAACACTGTGGAAACACTAAAATAAATGAATCAGATGGAGGTGGAGAGTAAAAAAACAGCTACATCCTTGACTAATTTTCTTCTGTGATATCTAACAGTCTGAAGTTTTCCATAGTTCTCTCCATGTTTGTAAAACTGAGGTACTGCCACAGACACTCTTCTACACTAAAGACTGTATTTGAAATGTTTAGTCTTCCTCTTTGCCACACCAATCTGTAGCAATTAATTCTCCTTTTACCCTCAGTGCTTCAGAACAACATCCCAACACTTAGGTTCTTGCTCAGAAGGATTTGAAGCATGTAGTTCTCTTTCAAGAAAGGAATCATGCACAGATTTGGTGACAAACATCTTTCTGCATCCTTGGAAATCGATAGGGACTGAGAGTCAGACGTGGGATTTAAGGGAGAAAGTAACTCTGTGTAAATACAAGCAGTGGAACTGTGATAAATGAAGCTGCTCAGGCTCCCTGGCATATGAATTCTATGGAGTACATTTCACTGAAACAGCTTCCATAGCATGCCTGGCCTCATGAATGCTCTGTGGGAGAGGCCAAAGCCTGTCCTCAATCCAGTCTCTGCATTTCCCTTCGACTACGCTGCAGCTTCAGCTGTTTGCTTGCACCAGATTCTTTCATGGGATTTCAGTCATGCCAAGCATCTTGAACTTGTCTTACCAAGAATGTTTCAAGCAGTAATCTCTCAGCCTCATCACCAAAGACAAGCACAGAAAGGGTTGCTTTGCCCTAAATCCAAGGGGAAAAAAAAATAACTAAAAAATAATAAAAAAAAAAAAAAAAAAAAAAAAAAAATGAGGGGTTTGCACCACTTTGAGCTGAGATCTTGGCCTTTAAAACTAGGTGTTGAATCAAAGCAGGTTTTGGACTTTGGGAGAGGAATCAGTGTCAATAGGAATCCGTGAAGCATTTCCAGGTGAAGAGAATATTCTCCATTGTGCTCCTAGCCTGGGCTGTCTGCAGGTCTTGGGAATAATGGCATCTTAATTTTCTCCATTACAGCCCCCATTCACAGACTGAAACGAGAGCAGTGCCTTGGTCTGAATGCTGTTTCCACCCCCTCCTTCTCTGGGATGTCAGCCTCTTCTCCCCTCCTTCTGAGCAGAAATGAATGGGACAGCAGGGAAGCTTTTGTTAGTTAGACTTGGGGATGTCTAGGGCATTAATGTGCTGACCAAAGTGTCAAGACCTCCCTGGAGAAAGAAGGGCTAACAACAAAAACCCCACAACCTTTGAGAAGCAACTCACAAGTAGACCAGGAAGGTATCAGGGGATGGCATCAAGCAGGGGATGCCAATAAATGCTGCAAGCATTTGGATCAACACTCAGTCCTTCATGTTTCCTTCTCTAGACTGCTCTGTCTTGACAGAAATCCTGGTGCAGCCCATCCAGTGCAGGAACACTGGCACATTTAGAAGGATATGCAGCAGCCTCTGGGCTGCTCGAGCACATTCCCAGCTGAAACCTCTTCCAAGAGAAGCTTCAAGCTGGGGAAGGGAAGGAGAAAAAGTAGCTGATAGCTAACAGTGAGGAAATGAAGAAGGTATTGCCTCTTTCCCTGCTGAGAATGGGATCATTTCATTTGAAGTAGAAACATCTGAGACATTATTTTAAAATAGTGTTTAAAACAGCTAGGACTAGCAGACATCAGTCAGGGGAAATCTGTCTTTAAGTTCCAGGGGCTGAAACTGTTTGCACCAATTCAGTCATCCTCACTTAATTTCCTTTGTTGAGGGAGTCTAAAAGAGGCAGGAAAGAAAGAAAAAAAACCAAAGTATACTGGAGAGATAGCCTGAGAAAGAAAAGGACATTTTGAGAGGAGGGAAAAATGTGGAGAATTGGCAGGAAGAATAGAGAATGGAGCTAGTGAAGTAATTTTTGGATAGGTTTGGTTTTTTTTTTCTGTCCTGAGACTATTGTGACCATCCACCTGTATAGTAACTAGAAAATACACACTGGACATAATAAACTAATCTTCTGACTTTTCTTTGCGTCACCTCTATGGGGAAAATGCCACAAGAAGAATTTATCTGACATGTCATATCTCTTTGCACTTTAAACCTGTCCAAAATGAAAAGTCTGGTTGAGTTGCAGAGGGGTTTTGGCTTAGTCCCCATGAAAATATGATTATAAATTCCTTCTGCATTTACTGTTGGCATATTATAAACAATTGAGTCCACTGATTGCTGGGTTATATAAGAATTCTTGTGTTATTTGATACTTAACACATCAGGCACTGTATAGAAGTGACATACCTATGTTTTAACATCTCAAATCCTAACTGAAAAGAACTTTTTCTGTTCTGTGGGATTTTTATTGCTGGCTGGGGAAAGAGGAAAGAAAACTGTGGGAGTTCTTTTTATCATACTTTCTAGCTGATTGCTTTCAGTGCAAGTTTTACCCATGTGCAGCTCGGCTGTGAGGATTCCTGCTCTGTGACTGACTTCCCATCCAGATGTTCCAAAAAGTCAGTGTCCTCATTTAAACCTCTGGGGTTCAGCATCTGCATTTGCTTCAAGATTCTGAACCCCTCAGCATCTATCTTGATGCTTCCTGATAGATTGTAGGGCATGAAAGCAAGCTGCATTTTGACCATCCCATTTCACCTCAGCTGTGGCATGCCACATTATCTGTCACAGATGGGAAAAAATATGTGAATGGATGTAATCCATTTATTGGTTTATGGTCACAAAGTCCTTAAGGGAGTGTTCCAAATCCAGAGTGTTAGATTTGGAGTTTCAGTGAGCAGAAAGGCATAGCTTCCTATTAGCCATATGCTCAGCAGTATTTAGATTTTTGGTCAAGTCAGCAAAGGTGGAAAGCAGCCACATATAAAAGTAATTTTGTCAGACATTTTTACAAATCACTGATGATTATTTTTAAGAGAAGCTTTCTGAGTTATTCAACTATGCAACTGTAGAAGAGATTACCTGCATGAGGATGCCCCAGCTGAAGAACATAGTTTCAGAAATCATTGCTACCCCATAATATGGAATACATATCTCTAGGCATTCTACTGCACCCCGTCCATATTTTATGGTATTTATCCTATTCTGGTGCACTCTTACAAACTGTACATTTTTGCCTATTACTAACACACAGGGGCAAATCTGAACCCTGGGTATCTGGGCAAGTGAGAGTGAGGATGTTGTCAATCTTGGTTTTTTCTGCCAGTTACTTAGAGGTTAAAAGTTTTTCTTAAAGGAAAAAAAAGTAAAGCACAGGCAGTTACAGCAAAAAGGATTCACTTTACCCCTTACTTTTGCTGCTGCTTGATTCTGGAAGGGACCTTGACTAGTTAAGAGCTGTAATGTGAGTGAAGTAGCAGTCTTCATTCTTTGAGTTTAGCTTGTCAGTCGTGGCACCAGTTTTTCTGCTAGAGAGGTGTTTTCCTAGTCAGAAGGTTCTGCAATCCATACCATTCTTTGCTGGAGTCACAGAGCATCCAGCAGTATTTGGATGACTCCAGGTCTCACCACTTCCCAGCACACTCCAAGTGCCAGGGTGTTCAGAACAGATCCCAGATCCCATTTGATAAAACGTGCAAGTGAGGCATAATGTGTAACTTATTAAGCGGATAGCTGAGGAATCCATTACTCATTGGCAAGGTGAGGACACACTGAAGAAGAGCACTCTCAGATGGATGTCTAGAGGCAGGCTGTGTGGTCCACAGTGTTCCAAGCAGCAGCAGGAAATGCTGTGTTCCACCTCTGGTTCCACTAGCAGCCGTTGAATGGCATTGCTGCTTCACATCACCATCGTTTGTGCAACAGTGGCACTCAGAAACTTTCAATATGGGACCCCATAATATGTTAGAACCACGTTGGTAGGAAGACTTAGCAATGTTTGCTGAGCACTTTGAAGAAATGAAGCAATGTATTAAGGTATAAGGATGGTGGTTATTTAAAAAAAAAATAAAAAAATCATTATTTTTCAAAAGCAAACAGTTTTGGCAAGATGATAAAAAGAAGAAAGAAAGAAAGAGGGTGTGTAGGACTGAAGACAGTATATTAATTTTCTTCTCACTAAACAGTAAACTCTTTAAGGAACTCTATATTCTTTGATTCCCATTGTTGTATCACCCAGCCTCTTGCACTCAAGAGCAGTCATTTCATATCTGTATTTACACTTCTCAAGCCATGCTCTGTGCTCTTGCTTTTCAGCACTTTATGCATTTATTTAAGGATCAACTCAGAGCACTTATTCCTCTTATTAGGAAAACACATCAGACTCACACAGCACAGCCTGCAACTGCAAAGCTATTATAAATCATAAGTATCACTGACAGTCCCCTTTCATCTTCTCAGAGATGCAGTGATCTTTTCAGGGGTTTTGCTTTCATTTAGGTTGCTTTGCTACTTCTTTGCTGGGATTGAAATAAATAGCCTTTCATTTCTTCTCTCAGCCAATAGATGGGTTTTTTTCCTCCTAGTAGTGCATAATAATTAGTGCATTCAACTCTTTTACCAGAAGGCAATGCCTGTATCAAAACCATTAATCTAATCTCCTTGTGCTCAAATTATTACACGTGTAGGTAATGTTTTTACTGTACATTTTCTTTGTCTAACTACCAGTTTGGGAGTGAAGAACAGGGAAGTACAATTCGACTCGTGACATTTGTGTGCTGTGAAGAAGAGGATAAAGTGTTGACCTGCTTGCAGTGGTTGTAAGCTGAATTCAAGTATTGTAATAGAACTAATTATTCAGTGAGAGGAAAAAAATAATTCAACCTAATGAGAAAAAAAAACAACCGAACAAACCAGAGAAAAGCCAATATGAGAAATGGAAGGAGGGTGATTAGAAGAGAGGGCAGTGGGAAGTGTCACAGGCAGGAAGAAGAGCGCTGAGATTTGGAAGATAGGACAGTTGCAGTCACAGTAGATAAAAACTAGCAAACCCCAAAGAAGATACTCTTCATTTTGAGCCTTGCTGGTAATTCTGTAGCATGCTTAAGGGACAAGTTGCTGCCTGTCAGCTCATTAAATCAATCCATGGGCTTTTTTAATAGCCTGCACTGCTGATGATAAGCATGTAAATGCTTTGTGGCAATACTATGTGACGTCTACCCACCATCATTTCAGACATGATCTAGCACAGAACAACAAGGTGATCAACAGCTTTTTGTCAAATTTCTTTTGTCATGATGAAAAAGCCCAGAATATGACCATTTTCCAGGAGAACTCTCGAACTTTAAACAAATCAGCAGCATGAT
Organism: Ceyx cyanopectus; assembly: GCA_013401355.1. Classification (NCBI taxonomy): domain Eukaryota; kingdom Metazoa; phylum Chordata; class Aves; order Coraciiformes; family Alcedinidae; genus Ceyx; species Ceyx cyanopectus. The sequence goes on from VYZU01027715.1 coordinate 140,500, forward strand.
CTGGGCCGCTCAGGTAAATTTACCTGCTGCAGATCAGTGTCTAACAGGACAGAACTGGCTGTGTGGTATTCTAACCAAGTTCTGTTCTCTGTGTTTTCTGCTTAAAGTCACTGTTCAGACCATTGCTTGCTCTTAGCTCTGTGATTTCTGCAAGTGGTACATTAGTTAAGAAGAGGTGGTGTGTGAACCCAGATGTGAGATTGTGCCTGAAAATCATGCTGGAGAGAACCTGCTTGTCTGTCTCCCTGCCTCATAGTGGAAGGTCCGAGTCCATCACCTCAACCAATGTAGCTGGAGGAGGAATTCAGCTTGTCTGAAAAGCCACTTTCTGAGAAGATTCACTCCCTGATCGAGCTCCTTTTGAATCAGAAACCATGGACTTCTTGGGGTTTTCTTCTGTCTCCACTGCGTGAACCCAACGTTCACTAGGGGCTGTGTCATGGCAAAAGTATTTGAGTGAACAGCCAGCTTTATGATTGACTGATGATATTCTGCTGAAGAAGATCTAACTGAAGATAAGATGTTCAAAAGAAAAATACTGCTGGCACTTGACTACCTGTTCTGTACAGCATTTATTCACACTTGTCAGCTAACCAACAGAAAACCTTTAATGCTGCCAATTGGTGACCTTCTTTGCTGTAAAATATTCTGTTACTAAATCAGCACTTCTCTGCTGTCTGTGTTTGTCTTAAACCTTTTTGTGAAACACTATCTACCTCCTTGGAAACATTTACTGCTCTTGCTGTGTACTCAACGAGAGTTCTGTGCAAAGATCAAGGGGACATTAGGTGTAGTTACATCCAGGTGATAGTGATGCAGGGTTTACTTTAGGGTTGCTCATTTATTAGGATACATTTTGTGTGTTCTTACTGAAGGACAGCTCAGCTGAGTTGGAGCCTGAACTCATTGTCCTCAGCATTGAAATGCTTTTTACACCGAGTAGTTAGGATGAGCTGGGTAAATGTTTTGAGGTTTTTTAAGGTAATGAGTTAAAGACACATGAAACAACAGTTGTGTTTTACCAGCTTAATACAGCCATAAACTGTAATGCCTGGTTTATCCTGATGAAATAATGAGAAGATGTGAACATTTCTCAGAATAATCTGTGATGAATAGGAAATGGTTTTGCCTAGGGTTGTATTGCCCTAGGGACTGATTGTATCAGAGCTCAAATTATAGAAAGTCAGAGGGGACCACTGTGAGCATTTGGCTTTGCCTCCTTGGTAATACAAGCCATGGGACTTCCCTGAATTCATTCCTGTTTGAACTGGAGCACAAAGTTTAGCGAAGCAGCCAATCTCAATTAAAATATTTCCAGTGATGGAGAGCCCACATCAACTCCCAGTGAATTGTTTCAAGGAACAACTATTCTTGCCCTTTCAATTTTTGTGCTTTATTCTTATTTTGAATTTGCCTTGATTCAGATTCCAGCAATTAAATCTTACGAGGCCTTTGTTTGCTAAACTCTCATTTATCAAAATCATACCCCTGCCATAGATACTTATGGTCTGTCACTATCTCATATCTTAGCCTCTTTCTTAAAATAACAGATTAAACTCTGAGTTTATTTCTATAAAACATGTTGAATTCTTTAATGAGTGCCATGGCTCTTCTCCATAGTCTGTGTAATCTATTAGCATCCTCTGTGGGCTGTAACCTCAGGATTGGACTGTGTAGCCCATGATGAGCCCTACCAATGCTAAGTGCAGCAGTCACATCATCTTCCTCACTCTTTGCAGGTGCTCCTGCATCTTGTGGATCCCTTCTGGCTGCAGTACCCATTAAGAGGTTACATTCAGCAGATTACTGACCTTTCCACAGAGCAGCAGATCTGGGCCAAGGGGAGAGATGTCCCCTTCCCTGAACATCACCAGTCCTAGGAGATTGTGAGGAAGGAGCACACAGGTGAGGCAGAGGGGTGCTGGAGGTGATCTTCTCCCAGTCTATCTAACAGTGAGAGCCTAGCATTGTTCAGACTGTAAGCAAGAGGAGAAGAGAGAATCAAGACAATTCAGGATCCTGGCAGTATTTCTTCAGCCTTGCATGCTGTCTTCTCTGACCAAGTGTCTCCCCAAAGTCAGTTGATGGTTCATCCTGGAGAGTGAGTAAGCATCCTCACAGCCCTGCAGACAATGTCATCAGTAATCTGTGACTTGCACAGGTACCTCTGTAAACCAGACACTCACCCCCAGGAGATTAGTGCAACTTCTGCTAGACCTTATTCCTTTGCATATGCATGAAAGATTGAGATTAAAGCTGGTGCTGGCATTGTGGTTACTGTGGCAGCACGGATGAGCCTTCTGTTCACAGATGCCATTGCTATCAGCCAACAGGACAGTGCAGGAAGGGACCTGTTTTATGCAGCAAATCACCCTGTGACAATGTCCCTTTAGGGAATATATTTATACTAATGACCCCTTTACTACGTTCATCTGAGATACCAAAATTAAGTGCAAATACTATGGCCAATTTCTGTGCTTAGCATGTGTTTAACAGCAGGCCCTTGAAGTTTCAAAGTCGTTGCCATCATCCATATTTTAAGCCACTCACCTCTCTCTCGCTCTCTTCTTAACTGTGTAGGGGATCTAAGGTGTTTTTCTCAGGGCTTGGAGAGGTGTTGCTCCACAGTGCTGCAGCACAGGGTCTGGGATGTGCCCTGTAGGAGTTTAATGAGTGTTTGTGCTCTGCAAGTGCCAAAAGGCTGTCTGGCAGTCGGGCCTTCTGGTGGCTGGACTTCCTCAACGTGGTGCTGAGCCTATCTCAGTGAAGGCAGATTTTACTGCCCTTCACAGCCTTCCTGTCCTGGTGTTGTAACAAGGTCTCAGAGAAACCCCCTGCCCATCCATTGCTGGAGTTTATCAACAAGAATTGAGTTCTTCAGTGCCCTGACTTTGGCAAGATCACGCTTTGTACCCGGGCAAGTTCAAAGCAGGTCTCCTGTTCAGAAGGCAGTTAGGGGTCTGGTGGTAGTGAGCTCTCATCTTTTCACATGCTCTGTTCTTCCTCATCCTCACACCACCACTAGTGACAGCTGTGCTGGGGCTGTGGGTGCAGAAAGATGCAAATTACATTGTGTGAGGCCTCAAGATGCTCTTCAGGCTCTTGGCGCATGCATTTATTTTGACAGGAATGACTAACTAGGTATTTTCTGTTTGCTTTTTGCAGAGATATGGTCTTACACTACCTTCAGGTGATTGCAACCACCCAGGTTAACTCACTCCTGGGTTAAGTTACCTGCTCTCAGTTGCAAGTCTCAATTCACAACATGCGGCGTGAAAACAAAGTGATTTGGGCTAGGTTTGCCCTCAACTATGACAGCACTTTAACTTTGCATGCAGGAATACAAACCATATCAGTAACTTCTAGCTCAGAATTGTAACTGCTGTTGGTGTGTTTGCTCAAAAGGTCCAAGGCCTGCTAGAGATGCTTCAGTTCTTCACAGTCTCTTTTGCAGTTGGGACCACATCGGTCACAGTTTGGACCCCACGTCTCATACCTGGTCACTAGGGTCCTGGAGATCCTTGATATAGTTTGGCCAGTTTTCTGTGACTCTGCTTGTCCAGATACAGAATTATTTTCCAAAATGGCTCTGCTTTATTCTCAAGAGTTTCCATTTTTAGTTGTCCAGCTGCCCTTCCATATGCTATCATCTATGCCCAATTGATCTCAACAGCTCCAATATTCTAGAGAGGCAAGCAAAGTGTTTCCCTGATGTCTGTCTACCCTATCAGAAAGCCAGACACAAGCACTTGTAAATCTTTGTCTTGCAAAGTTTGTTTTCAAAGAACTTCCAAATCCCTTCCTTGAAACCAGCTGTATAAGAATAACAAAAGAAGGAAAACTATCCACTTCTTGTATACATTGGGCAGAAGGTCACTTCTTTTTTTACCCCTGGTTAAAAATGGTACATAGCTGGATTTTCTATCTGTGTGAGCACTTTCTTACTTTCTCTGTTTTCATGCTGCAGGACTGTTCTGGTGAAAAATTAATTCTGTATATACAGAAGTAATCTACTTTGCAGTGTCAGAGGTTTTTGTTAAAATCTGTTTATGATTTTCTGTCCTCAAACATACACATCCAGCTCTATTGCCAGACACTCTTCCCAGTGCATGTTTTATCCTGTTGGTAAGAGTGACCTTGACACAAACACCATTAAATACTTCAGTGCAACGTCTCAGTTCTGTTTCAGTGGCATCATGTGATTTGCTTGGTTACAGTCATTATATTTAAAGGTGTGATATATGTTATATATATTATATATTATGATATATATGATATTATATTTAAAGGTGTGATAGCAGCATCGTGCTGAAGAGGTTTTTTTCCTATAACATCTGTCTCCAGTAGCTGCACCAAGGGTTTCCTATGCATTCTAGAGTCTTGGAAGAAATATCAATAGATACTTCTCATCATCTAATAAGAGAAAGGAGAGACAACGGTGTGGAAAAGCATAAACAAAAATAATAAAAACCTATGCAAATAAGATTAAAATGAGAACGTAGTGGAAAAAATTAGACAGCAGTCAGCCTTCCTTCCCTCTTCTGCATCCCCAGCTCAGGCAGAGGCACGTCAGCAGGCTGGCATGGCACAGATGGCTGCTGTGCAAATGAGCCAGGCAGAGCCTGGCAGCAGGATGGCGTCAGGCAGAACCCGCTGGGTCAGGCTCACTGCTCCTCTTCACCAGCCCACGCCTGGCAGGGGCTGCTCCAGCAGCAGTGCAGGCACATCCGAGGCAGGAGACTAAGCAAGTGTTGCTTCTGGGGGGCTTTCTCAGCCTTTAGGGGCATCGTGTGGCTTTTTCACACGCAGTACAGGAGGGCGCCACCACCCTGCAGCTTTTAAACCGAAGCAATGCCAAGCCCTCGATGAAATCCACTGGCTGAGTCTGCTCTGTGCCATAACTGGCATATAGGTGAATCAGTCTGAAAACTGCTTACCATAAGACTAATGAGGTGACTGACATCACTTTATGCAAATAATAGCTAAATGCTCAGAAGGTTGCTGGTATTTCATTCTGAAACGATACAAACATGTAATTGCTGGTTTAGTCCAATTGCTACCAAAGGCTGGCCGTGGTTGGCTGTAAGACAAGGACTGGGTCTCAGAGCTGCTGTCCAAGTCTATCCTGCTTCCTATTTCTGCTTTATTTGTAAGACAGAAAACACTCTAAGGTTCCTGGACCACAAGTAAGGTGCTAGTCTTTCAACACTGCTTGCTGAGGGGCATTGACAGCTGGCACAATGAGCTAGGGTTACCTCTAAGCTGGAAACATTTTGGAGTCTTTGAAATGAAGCAATCAACAGATCTGCATAAGCAACACCTATTAGCTTAGGCTCTCAATAAATATCACTTTCCTCCTCTGATCCTTAGTATCTCCATTTCTAGGCCAGCAGAGCTAAATATGGAATTTGTAGTGTGGGCAGAAGGTAGCCCAAAAGACCTCTAGGATGTTGGAAGCCTGATGGAACATCTGGGATAATATAGGTGGGATATAAACTTGAAGGGTGCAGTGATGGGGAGCAACAGCTAGAAAAGCCAGGAAGAAGGAGGATGTGGAGTTGAATAAAACAAAACCAGGGCAGTCAGGAGAGAGGTTACAAAAAGTGGAGCAAAAGAAAAGCAGAATGTGGCATCAGAAGAGCTTGCTAGGTAGACGAAATGAAGTGACATCCAAGCTAAAAATAGAGTAAAAAATAGAATTTAAAATAAGAAATTTAGTAGGAAAATGGAAATAAACCAAAATTTGTATAAGAAATCTAGAATGGTGGGAAGAAACTAGAGGAAATTCTAAAGCAAGGTAGAGAAAGTAGAAACAATAAAACAAGTAGTTTTGCTTTAGTACTTTTTACATCAGTTTTGCAGCATTGGTTGCATTACTAAATACTTACTGATGTTCATACGGCCGTTGGCTTTGGCTCACCAATGTTCCTAAGGCCTTCTGAATGTTTTAATTCCTGGAAGAAATGGTTCTTTTGGTGTGAAATCATATTTTGCATTGTTTACACAAGCAGCTGGATGGACTTTTCATGTATTTTAATAAGGACAACAAAACTGCCCTTTTGGTTTACATTTTCTTGTGCTTAGCTTGTACCCTCATTCCTTGTATTTCCTATTTACAGTATTGAATGTGGATAGTTTAAAATGCTTGTAAGAGCAAGGCAGGGAACAGTTTAACCTCTGACAAGGGCAGCGTTTTTAAATTCAACTGTAAGCACTTAGTATGAGGAAAATCTGTTTCCACTTTCCTGATGGGATCCCTTTAAAAAGCATGCAGGTTAACCACATGCAGCAAACCCACAATTCCAGCCTTGCCAGAAAAGGCCAAATCCTGAGGATCCCTCAAATTCGGAGTTCTTTTCAAGTGGAAAGAAGCACTTAGGTGAGTTCAGGATTTGCAGAGTTTGGCCCCCAGCTAAGCCCTTGGCAGAACCCCGTGCCTCCACCAGATCTGGAGTCCCAAGTGAAACCTCCTAAGTGGTTTTTGCTTCCTTTTCAATATTCAACTCCTTTAGAACAACAGACTGCCAGGTGATGGACTTCCCTGGGATCCGGGCTGTTTGCTAAAATGATAGCAAAACAAGCCCCTAAAAGCTGAGTCATGGAAATGAGGGAAAAAGCCCAACATTTGAAGATGCTGTAACCCAGAGACTAATGACTTCATCTTGCTTCCTCTACGGCTTTACACGAATATAAACATGAAGCAGAATTTGGCTTGTAAAAGCCTATTGAAAATGGGAGGCTGACCCAGCCATGTTTAATAGGCCAAGCTCAGGAGCCTCCCAGAGAATTCCCACTGTTGTCATTCAGCACGGAGAGAGTGCTGCCTGACTCAGGAGATGCACATCCACTGCAGCCAGTTTCTTTACTCCTTGCCAAAAGCGTTTTCAGGAGTGAAACAGAAGTTTTCCTTCGCTGAAAGCAGAGAGGGATTCCTCTTTTTCAGCCCATTTGGTAGAAGTGCTGCCTCACAGAATCACAGATATTAGGGGCTGGAAGGGACCTAGATCATCTAGTCCAACCCCCCTGCCTGAGCAGGATCATCTAGACCAAGTCACCCAGGAACAGATCCAGGCGGGTCTTAGGTGTCTCAAGAGTGCCTCTTCTTGCCTGGTTGGTTTTGTCAGTGACAGACATCTGTGATTTTTTTTATGAGATTTCCCAATGAAACTAGTTCCAAAATGCTGAGGGCAGCGATGTAGTTCTGAAGAACCCTGCATCTGAATGTTAAATAAATATGCCATCCAAGACCTGTGCCTGACCCACCTCTGATGAGGAAAGGAAAGGAAGCCTTTACCTGGCAAGTTGTATTCTTGGTTATTTTTTCACTGCTGTATTTCAGGCTCCTTCCCACTATCCCTGGAGGCCTAGATGGCAGGCAGAGCAGAGGTGAAGCAGTTGGTGAGGGATGCCATTCATTGCATGGACACCAGCACCTCATTTGCGTGTGCACAGTTAATTTTTCTTGCTAATAACTGAGTCAGACGCCTGGATGTATCAGAGCAGCCAGACCCGGGCTATTGATGCACTTCCACTGAACTAATCCTTGCCACGGGCAAGGTTTGAACCTTGCAGGAGGTTGCAAGCTGCTGGTGTAGGCAGTTGCTCTTCCCAAGGAGCAGCTTGGAAGAAAGGGAGACCCGCAGTGCCTGTGCCTGCCTCGCACTCCCTCTCCCGTGGGGAGGAGTAGGACAGAGCCCCGAGCCTGCCCACATCGCTGAAGGTTCCAGGAGCCGGCTGACACTTCACATCAAGAGCATGCAAGAAAAAGAATCCTGAGCTGAGCAACACATTCTTCTCCTTGTAATTTATTAGCAAGAGCAAGGAAGAAAAGCAGCAGCTGCCGTTGCCGAGGGAGGGAATCCCGCGGTCACAGCTGCCCAGCGGGGCTGAGCCCCGGCTGCTCCAGCGCCCGCATCCCACGGAGCAAAGCTCAGCTCGGCTCTGCCCGCAGCGCCCCAGACCTGGCAGCTCCCTTCTTCCTTCCCTCGACAAGAGACGAGCCCGGCCGGGCCGTGCCGGCAGCTGGAGATGCCCCTCTGGGGACAGGCAGAGCCGGCTGCCGCCGCGGGAACTCGATAGTGATGCCCTGATGCTGCAATAAGGTGATGCCCTGATGCCTGCAATGAGGTGATGCCCTGATGCCTGCGATGAGGTGATGCCCGGCTGCCTGCAATGAGGTGATGCCCGGCTGCCTGCAATGAGGTGATGCCCGGCTGCCTGCTGCGGGAACGGGATGATGATGCCCGGCTGCCTGCCGCGGGAATGGGATGACGATGCCCTGGTGCCTGCCGCGGGAACGGGATGATGATGCCCGGCTGCCTGCCGCGGGAATGGGATGATGATGCCCGGCTGCCTGCCGCGGGAACGGGCTGATGCCGCCCTGGTGCCGAGCTCTGGCGGCTCCAGCAGTGGCGGGAGGATAGGTCTCTGCCTCAATGCACAGGCTGCTACTCAGCAGAGCTGTTTCTGCACAGCTTGGGCTCGGAGATGCTCATTTCTCTGACCAAACGCCTGCTTTTGCTGTTGCTAGTCCTGCAGAGCCCTGGAGCTGTAGGAGGGTGAGCTGGCTCCTGCTCGGCATCAGCAATTCTCAGATGGTTTCCCTTTGCAGAATCATCACAACCTATGAGGCAGAAGGAAGATTTTTTTACTTTTAAATCCCAGGTGGAAGTTGCAGGTAGGCAGCTGGGGAAAAAAAAACAAACCCAAACCAGATCTTTGACTTGTGTTTTTGGGTTTCTTTTTGTGGGTTATTTTTTAGTCAGCTGTTCTTTTAGGTGAAGTCCCTTGGTTTCAAATTAATGTTGAAACATATAGTTTTACTAACCCTGAAACTGACTGGCATCAAAAATAATGAATGGCTTCAAAATATTAGGTTCCAGAAAAAATAAGGTGGAATTTTTAAACTTCTAACCTTTGATCAAATCTGTGTTTGTTTTTTCATATGTTACAAATATGAAGGGCAGAAACACAAAGAAAAAAGAAGCTTAAAGTGGTCATGGGCTCATTCACATCCAAGAATGGCAGTATTAAAGGAAGAAGCAAATATTGCAACTCAAAATATTGAGACTTCTCAAAACTGAGCACCACCATTCCCCCACACCAAAAGCAGCTCTTGCGCTGGAGTTCAGACTGTAAATCTCCACTAAGACAGCAGAGAAAAAATACAATAGAATAGTGGTGTTTCTTTAAAAAGCAGCTAAATTGAAAATATCTTCAGTGTAAAGTCACTTCAAGCTCAGCAGCTGGTATGAAGGAAACCTAAAGCACTGGAAGATTTGCAAGTGCAAATTAAGGTACACATCTCCTACCTGTTCCTAGAGTGAAGTGATTTTATTTCCAGTCCCCTTTGCCCAGTGAATACCCTTTGTGAGGTGAAGACAGCTAAAGGTGACCATCTCCCTATGGTTTGTCAAGGTCAACAGGAATTTTCAATTGGAAAGAACTACAATGCTTTTCTGAAGTTCAAAAACCACTTTGAATTATTCCAAGACTAAGAAAATAACAAAGAATAAAAGCATGTAACTGGAAAGCATCAGTCCTAGTGAAGAGTGGACTAAATTAAGCTTATGCAGGGCAAGTTTTCAACTCTGCTGTCAAAAAACAAAGGTGACATTTGCACAGGTTGTACCCTACAGTTCCAAACCCCATCCCAGGCAAGGATCCAGTGGAAGGAAATGTAGTGCAATGAGAATCTGGAAGGAGGAATAAATAGGGGTTGGATTCAATTTCTATTAGAAAGCTCACTGTAGCTCTAATTTTACTGAAGCTATGGCCACTTGACCTAATAAACAGTCTCCAGGTGGAGGTCCTGGTGCAGCTTCAAAAAGAACAAGAGCAATGGAGGTCACAGAACAAACCCCTCTACCCTCACATAAGTCGGAGTAATGTGCAGTAGGTGTTCACTCAAAGAAAACATGAACAATTTATAGATCTACAGGGTATAAGGTTGGAAAAAATGCCTTTTAAAGACCCTCTTATGAGCTGCTTTTGCTGGGACAGAAGCTCATGACACACAACTTTATCAAAGGTTTGGCTGAAATGCAAATAAATTGTTCTGTGTGGACTTCTGTATTTTTATCAGCTTTGCAAAAACCTATAAAGATAAAGCCAAGCTGGAAGACTAATCAGCCAGAGAGCCCTCTTCTGCCATCCCTACAGGCAGTGAACTAACACCAACTCAGCAAAGCTAACATGGGTGGCAGCAGTTTGCATGAAATGACTGTCAGCAGCTTTGCTCAAAACACAAACTTCTCTTGAGATGTGAAGTGCCTGTTGTGCTTCCGAGAGGGATTTTATTATTCTCCTATCCCATTTGCTCCACTGGCTTTTGGCTGGGGCCTGAGTGTACAGGATGCCTGACTTCAAGCCAAACCAGTCAGAACCCTTCTTGACAGCTTGAGCTTCCCAGCCCACATCTTCCTACTTAACCTGAGAGGCTGGACAACTTGAACAGAAAAAAAAAGCTACAGACCAGCCTGCATTCAAAAGCAGTTGGGTTTGGGATGCCTTTGCTGTGCTCTGCACCTGCAGCTTGGTGACAAATGGTCTGTTTCCTGGGCCAGTGGCCATTCCATTTGTAGCTGGATTAGGCAAGAGAGGTGCACTTGGTTTCCTCCAAGGATATGACCACTTCTGTTTCTTGATTTTCATCTTGAAATGAAAAGAAAAACAACATTGAAGACTGAGAGGAAAATGGAATGGTTTTGTGCACATACATACATACAGATCAACACAAACATAGAGATAGAAAAAGTAAATGAAGATAATCTATAACCACAGATGATGTTATTATTTGGTGCATTCCTCCATTCTCATTACATCTTGTTGGAGAGAAAATGACAAGCCCTGCACTAACAGAAGCTGCAGAGCTGCAGCCTGGTGCCCACAGCAGCTTTCTCCAGCAGCAGCTGAATACACAGAAATTCCAGGCTTGGTCCCTTTGTCCTCAGGTGTGATCACTGCTTTGCACCAATAGCCACGATCTTAGCTCCAACCAAACACCTAGCTGCAGAATTCCCTAGCAAAGCAACTCTGCTTTGGACTAAAATACTCAGACCAACTGCCAGCACAAACCTGCTCTTCCCACGAGTGGCAGGAGGGAAAGTCCAAGAGGAGGCAGCACAGCCCCTTCCTCAGCATCCCTACGGATGGGCTCCCTACGTCGTTGCCCTCTGCAATAATGCATCGCCTGGCTTTTTCTCCCTTCTTTGCCATTTGGAGCTGGAATTTATGGCCAGGCTTCCTGGCAGCAAGCTGTGCAGGTTGCAGGCTGATGGAGGTGAGGGAATGAATGTGGTGGCTGTTTGGAATGTGCTGCAGCTGCCAGGGAGAATTATGTTTGTTTGCCTTTGGCACGAGTGTGAAAGGAACAGCCGTCCCTTTCCCAAGTGTGAGTCTACCTTTTTATATCTCACACTAATGAATACATTTTTCTGTATCTATACGTTTGGGGAAAGAGTAGAATTTATTTGTAGGTTTTATTTACCACTTGTGTGGTAGGGAGGGAATGTTTCCTCAGAGACTGAACTTGGACTTTAAAAAAAAAAAAAAGGGGAAAAAAAGGGAGAGAGAGAGAGAGAAAAAAAAAAAAAAAGATGACTAGTCCAAAATGGTGTCAGGAAAAGTTACCCTAATTTCAGTAGTTTTGCAACTGTATCTGAAGCCAGATCAAAGGATGGAGAATTTCAGCAAGGTCTGAAAAGTTCTTTATGGAAAATTTTTGGAGGTGAGGAAAACGTCACCGGATGACACATTTTTGTGTTTGTTTTCTGCTGAATTTTTATTTTCCTTTGGATCTTTTCTTTACCTCTAACCTGTCAGTTATCCCTCCCTCAGCCTCCTGGGCTATCAACAGCAGGAGGATAATGCTATTTGTAATGTGCTCTGATGTGAAAAGTGCTGGAGAAGATTGAATTGTTGGTGCTGATAGGACCAGAAATTTCCCCAACTAGATCTGTCAATAGCTGACACTAAAACAACAAGGTACAAAGTGCATCTGAAGACTGTCAGACACCATTGCCTTTTTTGTTTTCCCTAGCAAACTATTCCTTAGATAGCTGACTTGACCTAGTGTTGTTTGAAAAGATCAAGGGCTCAATGGCTTAGAAAGAAAAAAAAAAAAAGATGGAGAAGAATAATATTAGTATAATATTAGTTACTCAACACTATGTAGAGCCTAATGGTCTCTTGTCCCATTATAATACAGAAGTAAAGCTGTCATAGCTCTTCTGTTGGTCTTAATAACATAGAAAGGAAAAAAAAAAAGCTTTCTGGTTTTGGTTCAGTAATGAACCAAAAAGAATAATTGGCAAAACTGTTTTTTTTTTAAGTAGTTATTTGCAATAAATATTTACAGAAAGTCACATTATAGGGCAGAGATATAATTCAAAGAAAATAATGAACTTATACCTAGCTTCTTAGTTTCTATGCACAGATATGCAACTGGACAAGAACAAAGAAGATGAAAGCAAAAGAAGAAAAATGTGTGTGTGTGTGCAGTGGAAACAAGAATAAAAAGACCAGCAGAACATGAAGAGTGGAGGGTAAAGGATGTGACAGAGAAGAACAAAAATAAGGGCCAGTGGGGAGGAGAGAGTAAGCATCAAAGGGGAAAGGCAATCCAAGAGAGCTACATCAAATGAAGGCAGGGTGCAAGAGCTAAAAAGGGAGACAGAAACCTCCCCGAGTGAAAGGGAAATGCCAAGTGTCAGAGCCACCAGTGCTCCCCAGTTACCCACTGGCAACCCCGCTGGGGTGCCCCACGGCCAGAGCTGCAGAACCTTGGTGCCAAGGCCACTGCTTGAAGCTGTGCCCCAGTGTCAGAGGGATCAGGAAAAGCTGCCAGTGGCTTGCACGCCAGACATAAGTGACCCTGTGTGAGCCAGAAGCAGGAGAGGTGCAGCAAGGAGCCTGCTCTTGCACTCGTGAGCTGACTCATGACCTGAAAGCACAAGGGCAATCCATATTTCTGCCTCAGATCCATCCTAAACTTGGAACTATTTCTGCTAGGGCAGTTCCACGGGGTACCTACATACCAGTCCCTTTCGAATCACTTTAGACCTTTTTCCAGAAGGCAATCCCAGGTTTCTCTTCTGTATTGATCTGGCCAACATGGCTGTTATTTCCCAGCAGAAAAATTAATCAGTGGAGCTCAAGGCACAGGCTTCCAGTTGCCTTGTGCTCCCTCTTCTGGTTGGCATTTGCTTCTACACACCCAGCTCAAAGACAAATTCCGTCTAGCTTTTTAAAAGGTGGGGTTTAAAAAACATTCCGGTGACTCTATTTTCATACAGCTGTGCCATCCCTGCTGTCTAGCCAGCCAGCATCGATTCCTTGCTTTACTTGCTTTTTTATTCACCCACAGGCATATCTAGCAAGTCTGGATACATCCCTCCTCCCTTCCAAACTGGTTAAAGCCCTGTCAATCAGCCCTGCAACCTCTTGTGGACACACTCTCTTCCCCCTTTTGGTGTCAGCAAACCCAGTGACACCAGCTACGGAGCCTGCATTCTCCTGCTCACTCCAGGGTACTGCCTGCCACTGGAAGAAGAGGATTTGTGGCCCAGAATCCCTCCCCAGTCGTCCCTAGGCTCTAAAGCCCCTTTTGATTGCTCTTGTGGTGCTGGTCTCAGCCTGCTCCCCACCAGCAACGGGCAAGAATCTCACCAAGCCAGGGAGTTTCCCAGGGACCTCCTCAACCCGGGCTCCAGGCAGGCAGAAGTTGCCCTCTGAAGAGGGTCTGATGGGATATTGGACCCTTTCTTCCCCCCAGAAGGGAGAGCAATTGGATTTATGGTCAATTGGGCTTTTTTTTTGCAGGTAACCTTGCCAGTTCACTTGATCTGAACGCACAGATAGCGGGGAGATGCAATCCTAAGATAGATCTATCCCTGGGGAGGCAGCTCAATACGAGGATTTCTGTGAAAAGAATTCATTCTTCAGTCTTCACTTTGACTGTGGAAGCACGTGAGTAGCCACAGTTGGTAAGAGAGGGTGTCAGTTAAAATCTGCATTCAGAGCTGTGGTTGTTAGGGCTGGGGGGGCCTCTGTGTGACCAGCAGCCACTAGAGCTCCAGAGATCTAGCACTTGGGGTTAATGAGCTAAATTCAATAGCAATTGACACTTCCAATCCTGTCTCTAACACTCAGTCCTGGTGAGTAGCTAGTTATGATCTTCCTGGTTTGCTTCCACATCTACAGAGCGGGAATAATCCATATTTAGAATAATAACCAGGCACACTGAAGCCTCTCTTCAACATTTACACTTCATATCATCTGGGAAGTTGCCTCTGCTTGTCTAGGTCATATATTGTTGGTGCTACCACATCAATGTTAAAACTTAACCATCATCTGATGTTCAGAAAAGACAGCTACAATTCTCTGCTTTTTTTTAATTATTTTTTTTATTACCCTTTGAAATACTGTTCTAATAAAAAAAAGAAGAAAAGTCTACTTGGCCAACTCTTATGCCAGGATCTAGGAGAGAGATTGCTGGATAGTATTTTACATTCAGACTGGAATTATTACTTTGGCCCTAAGGCAAAATGTACCAGAAACTTGTCTCGAGTCATGCTTGCAACAAACGATGAAGAAAGCCAACACTTTTTATTTTAAATATAATCTCTGAGTTTTTTCAAACATAGAAACTAAATTTAGACAATTGTATTGGAAACAAACTCAGAGAAAATTTAGAATTTTTTACTGTTCCTCTATTTTCTAACTGTTCACATTTAAAATAACCACTATCAGTCAATTGCTATTTCCTCTTATAGAAAGTTTTCTTGACTGGCTTTAACTGTTTCCTATCATTATCACCCTTCAGTGCCTGCAGACAGTAAACCAGCTGAACAAAATAGGCACCCACTAAGATTTCCAAGTCTTTTTCAACCCACAGGCAAAGCTATATTCTATTTGTCCATAAGAATTTCACTCAAGCGTGTTGAGATTTCTTTTGGCTTCCTATTGCATGAAATCAATATTCAAATATATATTTAGTTCAATGAAATGATCAGCTCATGTTTGTTAAAGCTTATATCTAACCTGGAAAAAAAAAACCCCAGTATAATCCATATGGAAAGATAATTAGCATGAGAATTGATGCTACACAGAATGCTCCAAAAAAAGTGAGGAAATCCATCCTGCCCAGGGCACATCCAGCTGTCAGCCCCTGCCTCAGGTGGGAAGCAGTGTCTGAACTGGGGATTCACCATGACAGGTATCTGCTTTATCCCACTGTCTGCCTCGTCTGGCTCCTTCCTGCACTGTCTTGCTTGCAAAACATGCTGAAAAGTCTTGATTTCACCCTGCATCAGAACGAAAACAAATGCCAAAACCTCAGAATTTTTCATGAAACGGAATCCTTGTTTCCTGGCCAGTCTTATTATTGAACCTTAATATGATACAATGTGTGTCCATATTTGCACACATGGTGCACAGCCCCTACACATGTGTAAATCCTCCTGAAGTCATGTAGAAAGGATCAGGCTCTCGGGCTGTTAGAGAAAAAAGTTCATGTTTCACTGACTTTTTGGTATTCTTTGAAGATATTGCATTAAGAGCAAATATAGAGGAGTACATGTTATATGCAAGATTTTCAGAGAAATTTAACTTCCACACCAGAAGGTCACATCTAAGGCAATATGGTCTTGGAACAAGTTCAAAGTTGTCACACTTGATAAAAATAGCTTAAAGGGCACATAACTGTGCTGGAATATGGGAAAACAGTGGAACATGAGAGGGGGAATGATTGAAGGCCCCATTACTAATTATGTACATACTTTGCTGCTATGGCAAGCTAGGTTTCCAAGCATGTACATGGTACTGAAGTTAAATAGAAGTGCAAGCAATTAAAAGAATAGAAGTGCTTTTGCATTGCTGTTTCTAAGGAAATAATGTTTATTGAATATTTAACATAATTCTCTAGAATAATGGGAAGTCTTTTACCAAGAAACAGAGGATAAATACCTTTGTTTCTAGTTTAAAAATTCTGTTTATACGCTCCTATTTTTGCATTACTTACCTTTTTGTAACACTCCCTTGAAAAAGACACCTTTATTTATTTTACCAACATAAGAGACTACATTCACTTTTTAAACGTTTCATTGTAAACTGTTGAAATTATTTGACCAAGAAAAACATTTGATGGTTCCTTCTAAGATCCTGAAAGAGAGACAGATGTACACAATAGGGAGCTGAACCTGAGGAAAATTTAAATTATACTGGAAGATGGGCTGAACTATATATGGCACATTATAGACAAAAGCCTCTGTTAAATTGCCTCTTGAAATGCACACGGTTAGTAAACTATTAGTAAAGCCAATGATATTAGTATTGACTATTAGTAAAGTCAATGATATTTATAAGTAATTCATAATGATATGATAATGATAAGTAAAGGAGAGCAAAAGAACAACCAAGAGAACAACCAAGCCCCAAGAGGTGCATGCACAGAACTCTCTGCACCACCCCTTTAAAATGTACAACCACGGAAAAAAAGGCTAAATTACACTACAGCAGAGAAGCAACAATGTAATTTATGCTGCTAAGTTTAAAAGCATCACATTTTTATACAATAACAGAAAAGCAGAGAGTCTGAGTCATTAGAAAAATACTTGCACAGCTGGTAAATTGTATTTTCTATGGACCTTATAGATGTGATTCTAAGCGTTAAGTATACACATTATTAGGGTCAATCCAAATCCAGGCTGCTGAAAAATCCAAAGTGTTGGAGGATTTAGGATCTTCCTGTGGATTTTGTTGTAGCCTCCACAATCTATGCTTTCATTAAAATAATATATGTTCTAACTTCCCAGGTCCTGAAAGGAGCCTTTACAATGGTAATGGGTGCACTGTCCNCCATCTCTGACACACATCTGAAGACCTCCTCAGTGCCTGCAGACAGTAAACCAGCTGAACAAAATAGGCACCCACTAAGATTTCCAAGTCTTTTTCAACCCACAGGCAAAGCTATATTCTATTTGTCCATAAGAATTTCACTCAAGCGTGTTGAGATTTCTTTTGGCTTCCTATTGCATGAAATCAATATTCAAATATATATTTAGTTCAATGAAATGATCAGCTCATGTTTGTTAAAGCTTATATCTAACCTGGAAAAAAAAAACCCCAGTATAATCCATATGGAAAGATAATTAGCATGAGAATTGATGCTACACAGAATGCTCCAAAAAAAGTGAGGAAATCCATCCTGCCCAGGGCACATCCAGCTGTCAGCCCCTGCCTCAGGTGGGAAGCAGTGTCTGAACTGGGGATTCACCATGACAGGTATCTGCTTTATCCCACTGTCTGCCTCGTCTGGCTCCTTCCTGCACTGTCTTGCTTGCAAAACATGCTGAAAAGTCTTGATTTCACCCTGCATCAGAACGAAAACAAATGCCAAAACCTCAGAATTTTTCATGAAACGGAATCCTTGTTTCCTGGCCAGTCTTATTATTGAACCTTAATATGATACAATGTGTGTCCATATTTGCACACATGGTGCACAGCCCCTACACATGTGTAAATCCTCCTGAAGTCATGTAGAAAGGATCAGGCTCTCGGGCTGTTAGAGAAAAAAGTTCATGTTTCACTGACTTTTTGGTATTCTTTGAAGATATTGCATTAAGAGCAAATATAGAGGAGTACATGTTATATGCAAGATTTTCAGAGAAATTTAACTTCCACACCAGAAGGTCACATCTAAGGCAATATGGTCTTGGAACAAGTTCAAAGTTGTCACACTTGATAAAAATAGCTTAAAGGGCACATAACTGTGCTGGAATATGGGAAAACAGTGGAACATGAGAGGGGGAATGATTGAAGGCCCCATTACTAATTATGTACATACTTTGCTGCTATGGCAAGCTAGGTTTCCAAGCATGTACATGGTACTGAAGTTAAATAGAAGTGCAAGCAATTAAAAGAATAGAAGTGCTTTTGCATTGCTGTTTCTAAGGAAATAATGTTTATTGAATATTTAACATAATTCTCTAGAATAATGGGAAGTCTTTTACCAAGAAACAGAGGATAAATACCTTTGTTTCTAGTTTAAAAATTCTGTTTATACGCTCCTATTTTTGCATTACTTACCTTTTTGTAACACTCCCTTGAAAAAGACACCTTTATTTATTTTACCAACATAAGAGACTACATTCACTTTTTAAACGTTTCATTGTAAACTGTTGAAATTATTTGACCAAGAAAAACATTTGATGGTTCCTTCTAAGATCCTGAAAGAGAGACAGATGTACACAATAGGGAGCTGAACCTGAGGAAAATTTAAATTATACTGGAAGATGGGCTGAACTATATATGGCACATTATAGACAAAAGCCTCTGTTAAATTGCCTCTTGAAATGCACACGGTTAGTAAACTATTAGTAAAGCCAATGATATTAGTATTGACTATTAGTAAAGTCAATGATATTTATAAGTAATTCATAATGATATGATAATGATAAGTAAAGGAGAGCAAAAGAACAACCAAGAGAACAACCAAGCCCCAAGAGGTGCATGCACAGAACTCTCTGCACCACCCCTTTAAAATGTACAACCACGGAAAAAAAGGCTAAATTACACTACAGCAGAGAAGCAACAATGTAATTTATGCTGCTAAGTTTAAAAGCATCACATTTTTATACAATAACAGAAAAGCAGAGAGTCTGAGTCATTAGAAAAATACTTGCACAGCTGGTAAATTGTATTTTCTATGGACCTTATAGATGTGATTCTAAGCGTTAAGTATACACATTATTAGGGTCAATCCAAATCCAGGCTGCTGAAAAATCCAAAGTGTTGGAGGATTTAGGATCTTCCTGTGGATTTTGTTGTAGCCTCCACAATCTATGCTTTCATTAAAATAATATATGTTCTAACTTCCCAGGTCCTGAAAGGAGCCTTTACAATGGTAACGGGTGCACTGTCCCACAGAGCAGACAACCAACAGGTTGGAACAATGCTACCAGGACACACAGAACAAGAACAATGATATTTATTCTCTGTTTCTGTCTTCTTTAGGACACGTTGACCACTGATCCAGAAGCAAAGACCCACTGGCCTCTCACTCAACTGGAGAAGGTAAGGTTTTAGTGGTTTTAGTGCTAACCAGCTATGAAAAAGCACAAAAGGCAGCAGGCCCCTGGAGAGCAAGATCATTGGCTCTGTGTGTCTGTTATAGCCCCGTTAAGAGGGGCTCTTTGGACAGAGAGGGTGAAACAGGCCATCAGAAATCTGCTGAGCTGGGCAAAGTGACCCATCTGCTGTCCATTCTTTTCTGTCTCGCTGTCTGGAAAGAAGTGCTTCATTTCGTGTTGCATCTGGACAAAGACAGACCCACTGGAGGTGCTCCCAGCTCCCTGAAGTTTCTAGGATGTTTTGGTTTAAACTCCTGCTCCACTCAGATGTGGCTTCATCTAATTTCCCAGTCCTGTTTACACAGGGCATTTCTTTTGGCCGTGTTTCTCTGCAGTCACCACATCCCTCTTTATCTAGTGCACAGTTCTGAGAAGTGCAGTGAGCAGGAAGGCTTTTAACCCTCTGCCAGTTCACAGAGTCTGCTGCTGGAAAGCCCTTGAGCTGGAAGAGATCAGAAACCATGTCATTCTCCATGAGTCAGTGCCCACTGCTCTTAACTCCAACAGTTCTAAAGGCCATCCAAGTAATGCAAACTGGATTTGCATGACTCTGGTCCAATGGATTGGATGACACTGAAAGGGTTTTGCTACCAAAATTATTTGAGTTGCAGCAGAGCTAAATGCTGCAGTCAGGAATCAGAGTAATATTTTCCTGTACAAACTCAGGACAAAAAGCTGGTGCCTGCCTGAAAAATATACAGCGTCAAGGTGTCACCTGGCTTTATGACTTCCCCAGATGTCATTGTTGGCATGTGCTTTCTACATTAGCTTTGCCACAGGAAAATGTTGCACCTAATTAGAGATAACAGGGAGATATGACTGATGGATGGGCAGCCCAAGGACATAACAGTATGACAGTGATCCACCAGACAGGGAGGGGATCAGTTCCCTTGCTCCCAGCTGTTGTCATTTGGGTAGACATCCTGGTGACAGTGAGTTTCAAGCAAGGAGATGACAAAGTGTAGTGAGGGATGTTTCAAATGTGCTGTCTCCATGTGTGAAAGACTGCTGAGGTGGAAACAGGCACAGAGTGAAGCACTCGGTGTGGGGATGGTGCTGTGCATCACTGACAAAGCAGGGGGGAGTTTGGATCTGCTGCAAGGGTGGAACAGGGAGAGTAGGGGTAATGTGCTTGAAAGAAAGGCAGAGCACTAGAAATGAAACCCTGCCTACCTGTTGTGATGAACACAGACAACTTAGTGGAGGGATGCAAATGGGAGGTGGGTTCTTGGCACAGAAGAGAAGTGGTGTAGATCTGCCATTGACAAATGCTTTAGAAAAGGAAGCTGTGGTACCTCAGACAAGAGATGATGAGCACATTATCTGTGCTAAATAATAGCAGCCACTTTCCTTTCATAAGTAGTCCATTAGCAAAGTTTAGATTACCTTGATAATTATTTTTCCATCTTTTCTAAAACAAATGTACATAACCTCTCTGTATAAATGTGTATGTCTGAAAGAAGCAAGTACACTCAACTACTTCTCCCTTTACACACAGATTTGTTTCTTGATGAAGAAGCAACTCTGAAAGGTGACAGAAAGCAGCATATGAAGAGAAGACAGCCTAAAATGGCTCCATTTTTTTGAGGTAATCTGAATTAAAATCAGTAGCTGTGTTCTGTTGGGAATGGAACATCTCTTCAGAACACTGACTCACTTGCATGGCTAGAAATGTTTTGCATTTGTTTGCAAACACAGTGAAGGTGATGCCAGAACAGCTGGACCTAAGGGTATGAGGTCCATCACCAGCAAGCAGGTCATTCATGTGGTGTCAACCTTTGAAACAAAACATAACAATTCCTTTTTGAGAGTTCTTTCCATCTCATGGACTTAGATGTCTTTGCTCTTAGGCACGAGGTATCTATGTAAAGCTCAAACAAGCTGTCAGAAGCCCAGTGTCTGGATGCCAGCAGGCTTTGTTGCTGTACTCTGTGTCACAAATGTAAATTATCAATAGCTTGAGTTAGTCATATTTTCTTCATTTCTTACACAGACCTTAAAACTTTCCAATACAGAGCAAGATTTAGAAAAGAGCGAGACTAGTAAAATTCTTTGCAACATCTCATACAACATTACAGTAATGTCTCAAATCACACTATAAATATTAGGGTACTTGATAAAATAGTCTCTCAGCTCTGGCTACAGTTAATAATCTGGGGTAAATCAACACCCATCCCTTCAGGTATAGATTCCATGGAGAAAATACTAGGTGTATTATTGTATCATGTAACAGAAATGGCATTAAGAACACCAATTTAAACTAAAACTCCAAAAAGACTCCTTTCTGGTGTCAGGTAATGGTCACTTACTGCCCATCTTCTCAGCCTGTGACTTCCTCCAAAGCTCCTGCTCTACACAGACACTTCTCCCAGACCCTACCCCTTGTTTTTCAGGGTCAGAGTGAATCCTGAGAAGTTGTTCCAACAGAGTGGGATCCTTGCAGAGCTTTTACAGCCATTGATTTTTGTAGAGGTGTGGAACAGCTGCTTAATATCATGACAAAAGATGTCAGAAAATCATGTAATGCTGCCATCTGTGCATTTTGGGAGAGAAAAAAATAAGCCTACCTAAGGCTGCGACGAGGAGCTAAACAATAACAAGAAGTTCTGGAAACGACAGAGAATCTGCCACACAGAAAGGATCTGAGTTTCTCAGTTGTGTGCTTTGCATGTTCTTTCTGTAGCCCTTTGTCTCCTTCCCAGGCTCCTTTCAATTCCTAGGGGCTGATTTCAGTGTTAGGACCCATGTTTACTTATCTCTAAAGTCCAAGAAACGCGGGAGAGCGGTGCTGAAATAATAAAGATTTTATTGACACGGAGCTGTGGCTGCCAATGGGCTTCCAAGAGAGGCTTTTTGGATCTGACACATGTTTTCTTGGCTCTGCAGCTCTTGCAGCTGCTCGACGTGTCTGATATTCATTAGTGTCAGCTCTACAATATGCAAATCAAACCTAAGAACATTTTCATTTACAGGAAGAAGAAACTTTAGAAGAGACTCGAGGTCCTGCAGCAATGCTCCTGACTCTAGCTGCAGGGTAAGCCAAAGAAAGGGCGTCAAGGAGTGAACACTGAGGAACTCATTTTGCCAAGAAATAATGACAGGAACTGGATTTTAACATCATTCAAGCAAAAACATTCTTGAGCTTTGCCATTTCTATCTCCATTCCCTAAAGAACCAACCAGTGACACGGAAAAAAGCTCTCAGTTACTTTTTGTCTTTTGAGAACATACAGTGCTTTTAAAATCAGGGGAAAAAAAAACCTAATAGCAGAGTGATAAATATATTTATAGTGTTTAAAATTTATTTATAGTGCATTTCATATTTGTTGAAAATGACTTATAACTACAAATACATATAAAATCGTATTTTTGTGGGTTTTTTTCCTAAATGTAAATATAGAAATATCAGAGAAAGGTGATCGTGTAACTCTTGAAAAGCAGGACTATTTGAAAAGAATGTATGTTAGAACTTGTCATTAGAAATACATATGTTTTGCATGAACTGAACAGCAACAGTCAAGCAAAAACCTGTGTGAAACTTTTAGCACATAAATCTCCTCGTGCCTGGAGGCAGCAATAAATTACATGTTTCTTTACATATTCATTTTTAAATTGTCAAACATACATTTCATGTACTGGAACCAGAAATAATATCTTCTTGGCTGGCTTTAGTTTTTGATGTATTCCATAATTAGGTGTAGAAGTCGGATACCTCTTCATACCCAAAGGATACATAAACTTTTAAAGCATATTGGAACAGGTCAGATATCTTGATATGCCCTAAAATGTCACTACTGCAAGACAGCTGCCTCTTCTCCTTTGTTTCCAGGTCAACAGGGACTTGGAAGATCCTTTTGAGTTTTACTTTCCTGGGTGAGATTGCCGTGCAGTCCTCTTCTGAGGTACCTGGAATTATGCCTCTAGAAGTCCCAAACTGGATTGCTTCACAGCTTCACAGATGTCAGGGGGTGGAAGGGACCTAGAAGATCATCTAGTCCAACCCCCCTGCCAGAGCAGGGGCACCCAGACCAAGTCACCCAGGAACAGATCCAGGGGGGTCTGGAATGTCTCCAGAGCAGGAGACTCCACAACCTCCCTGAGCAGCCCCTGCCAGGCTCTGCCACCCTCACTGGGAACAAGTTTGTCCTTGTGTTTCCCCTCAACCTCTTGTGCTCCAACTGACTCCCATTGCCTCTTGTCCTGTCACTGGATGACACTGAGCAGAGTCTGGCTCCATCCTCCCTACACCAGGGACACCTGAGTGCCCCAGCAGTGCCTCAGCAGAGCCCTTCCAGCCCAGCCCTGCTCCCCACTGCCCTGAGCCCCCTGTCCCCAGCCTGCTGCAGGGAGTCACATTTACAGAGATGTAGCAAGTGTTGGGAAAAGCAATTTCCTACAGAACCAGATGAGGCAGCAATGATCTGGGATTATATATTAAAAGCTACTTGCTTCCAGCATTTTATGACCTTTGTTCTATAATTAATACTTTTCAGTTTTATTTTGTGAGAACTTCACTGTTTCAACAGGCTCTTCCTTATACTATTAGTTACATATTCCTAATTTATTTCTTTCTTTGTACACTGATTTTCCATCTTAAAGCAGCCACAATTCAGTCGGATTTTCTTAACTCTTGAAAAAAAAATCCCTACTTCAAGCTGACAGCTGGAAGGTTTCTCACTATGCTGGCAAAACTGAGGGAAAAGAAGAACAAACAAAACTCATCATTTGCACTTTACATCTGTAATAGCACCAACATTCATTGAAAGCCTATGTGCAGCTTTGGGTTTTTTGGTTTTTAATTGCTTTTGCTTTTCCCCAATCTGAAATCCGTGTGCACCTTGGTGAATTGGAAATAACCCCCTTGGAAGCAAAGTGGCATGGAAATCTTTTGGGATGGTTATATATGATTTGATAATTGGAAAACATGACATCACTGGTAAGCTATTTAATTCTAATAGCGACCCAGAATGACTTCTATTACTTGGTTTTGTTGCTGTAGCTTCCAAATCTCTGAAAAATATTAGAAAAATTAAATTAGAATTTTCATTAGTTTAGCCATGAGGTCAGCAAAGTCCTAGTAAAACAGAGAGGGCAAAGCTTAATGTATTTGCAATATATTTATATATATTATTATATTTTAATAGTATAAGATATATTGGTTAATATTAGATATATTTATGTCATTATATGTATATATTTATCTCTATATTGAACATATTATACTATATACACATTTAATCATATATATAATATACAAAATTTATATAA